>VDFB02206875.1:0-12412 GCA_007258455.2 Sequoia sempervirens | reverse complement strand
TTTGAATGAACATGAGTCACATAAATAACCAATCAAAGATATATTTCTTGTCATGAATTTTCTTATATTATTTCCTTGGGTCATGTTGTTTTGAATTTCTTGGGGGTCATGTGATTTATTTTATTTATGCCTTCATCTAGTTTCATATTTTTCATGTATTCTCCATTTATTATATTTTATCTAAATTTTGTCCCCAAAGAATTCTCATTTAAAGCATGTCTTAGGCTGTGCATTTAGACAATTAGATTTGTGAGCTCACCACACAAATGATGTTTCACCATGTGTTTATATATGAATTATTCTTCTAGGTTTGCATGTGTTTAAATATTTTTGAACCGAGTACTCCTAAGTTCTTAGGTCACAACCTAGCATAGCAGTCGTACACTGCCTTTGTGTGATGAGTGGATTTTGACAATGTTCAAACTCTTTTTAGTTCCTTCATTACCACTACAAAAATGTTATGATAAATTTCTTGATACAAATTGTACAAAAAATGGGGTGGTCATAACCCCCAACTTCAGGTGACTCTGTGGCAGTACATAGGGGTCAGCTTAGTTATGTGCATTATAAGTTGAACTCTTACCTTCAATGATCTGAAAAGTGTTCCCACAGCTACCACAAGGTGCTTTCCTTTGGAATTGACTTGATGTTTCCACAAGTCTAAGCCCAATTTTTCAGGTTGTACAAGGCTTTTGATCTACTATATATACTAGAGTCCATATAAGGCCAATGAGGAAAAAGGCCCTTCATTTTGAATCACATAACTAAGCATGAGACTTCATCCCATTTTCTTGTAGCAGCCAGTTTTGCTGGATAAGGGTTTTGATTCTTCCAAACTTGGATTTTTGTGAGATAACTTCAAGTAGAGAATTGTTTTTGTAGTTGTAATCAAGTGAATATACATATGGCCAATGTGAAAAAAAAAAAAAATCTTATTATGACAAACTATGATATCTGATAATAAGTTTTCAGTACATGATTTCATAAGCTAGTTTATAAGTCACCCAATTCACAACAAATAGCACAGTTCCAAAAATTGAAAATGATCTTATATGTATGTGTTTTTTTTTCTAGTGTATGCATATGTTTTTGTGCTCGTGTTTTCTGTAATCATTTTCCTACTAGAGTTGTCTACAATTTGAGGTTCTCATGCATTTATAATCATTGGTGGCTCTTATGGCATTCATACCAACAAAACCTTACGGAGCTGTTGAGTCACTTAATTACAGTAAGGAAGAAAAGAGTGCTCTTGCCATTAAGTCCCTGGTTAATCCACCAAAGTTTCGGAACACAGACAACAAATGAAGCATAGACAAGCTTGAGAATAGAAATGGCCTACAAATACATAGAGCATATACAAAAACAAAACTGGGTGTTATATCTTTGAAATATTGGCAGGAGGCCAAAAACAGGGTAAAGGATTAGAGTTTCATCCTCTTTACTTTTCTACCTGCTTGTTTATTAAAAGTGCTCACAAGAAACATTTGGTTTTATTAGACTGGTACACCTGGAAGGGATTTGTGGAGGCATCTGATTTGCTGGGGCCTTCTAATTGTATGAAAGTGATTATCACACATCAGAGAATGGATAACTTAGAATAATGTCAGCTTGCTGCAGCGTGACAGACTGGACTCTTGAACCCATTATAACCTTCTAACTGAGTATATGCTAATCCAATTGCTGGGAAGACAATTAAAATATTTTACTTCTGCCACTCACTCTTATGAAAATTCAAGTTTTTGGCTATCGTTCAAATTTACTATCAATAAATATGTTGTCCCAAAACAAATTTTGAAAAGCATTTCTCTCTCAATTTTGTCTACTTGGAGATTTACATTTAAATTATTTATCATCTTGATCTGTTACATTTCTCTCTAAATTTTGTCTTACTTCGAGATTTACATTTATAAATTATTTATCATCTTGATCTGTTTCTTACTCATTACTTCTTTCTTGGGCACTTCCATTAGCAAGAGTCCATGGATTGCAAAGGCACTTCAGTTGGAAAGAGACCACTATTGCAAAGGTTATTAACAAAGAAAACTATTAAATTACAGATTGCACAGAGGGCTCAAATCAATCAGTATCGTCTACAGGATTTATAAGGTTGTGCACACCAATTTAATCTGAAGGATGTTAAATTTTTCATCACCATCATCATTGTGGAACTGACCATCTTATCCCACAAGGGCCCACTCCTTGAACTTGAGAGGAGATTGTGTGAGCACTGTAACATGCTTATGAAAACAATGACCAAAATGAACATTCTAGGACCACCTTTACCTAGCCAAGATTCCACATTACATGATATTGATGAAAGTATCTAGCAGTAATGTGGACCTTTCTGAATATCAACTGCACTACTAAACAAACTTTTTCTTTGAAGTTCCCTATTCAAATCATGAGTTCCGATAAGATACTATATCAAGTTTATAGTCCACCTCTTTTCATCAATGCCCTTGTTGGAGACATCAAAGTTGTCTCCAAGTTAAAAGCATCCTTGCTGATGAAGTTTTAGGTGTATCAGTAGCTTCCTTTGATTTTATCAAAAAAGAGAAGGGATTTTGATTGGCGGGGACTTTTGGGATTGGTTTTGTGATATCTGGAGTTGAAATTTGCAACATTTTTTTGTTATAAGACCATCAAGTGTAGAGTTTCAGATTTTAGCTTCTGCATTGGTGAATTGAGAATTGTTTTTCTGTTTCTGTTTTGGCATTTTGTGTTTATTTGACTTAAAGGTCAAGTGTGTCCCAGGTTTCTGTTGGGATTTTATTCTAATGTTTCTGTAAGTCAGACTGTTGTTTCATTTTTCATCAAGCAAGTCTTCTCCTTTCTTCACACAAGGCCGGTGTTTAAGAAGAGTTTTGAGTAAGAAGTTGACAGCCTTCTCTTGAGGAGCTTCGTATATGATAGTTACCTAGAAGTAGCATGTTTTGAAGAGCCTCATCCTGCAATTAAGAGTGAATGAAGTGTTAAAAAGCAGATATCTCTGCATGGGCTGATGCCAGCACAGTTACTATTTCTGCAGCACAGGGTCCTACTATCATTTTTCTTTTGAATAAAGCTCTGTTTTTCTGGAAAAGAGGATAGGAATTGACGGGCTTGATAAGCTCCTAGCATATTTTTGCTTTAATCTGTGTGTGTTTCCATTCGGTGTTTCTTTTTTAATGTTCACCACATCCTGTTTATTATATTTATGAAAAAACTTAGGTCTTTCAGACTATTTAGTGGAAGCCGTATAAATGTAACATATCATTACAATGTTTGAGGTAGACTTACATTATTAGTTTGGTTTGCATGGTTGCTAGTTATGTTTCATACTCTTAATATGTTATCAACTAAGAGCATGGATTAATTTTGATTAGCGTTATCAAAGATCTCTATTCTATTTTAGCTTTTTGAGCATAGACAACAATTTTGCCATTTGGGCTGGTGGTTTCAAACTGGTTTCTACTGTAGTTAATTAGATTAAACAACACTTGTTTTTATGCTAGGTTTTTAACAATCCTTTTGTTTGCAGGTCCAAGTTATACAACAGATCAATCATGATGGTGAAGTCAACAGAGCCCGGTATATGCCACAAAATCCTTTCATTATTGCTACCAAAACAGTTAGTGCAGAAGTTTATGTGTTTGATTACAGCAAACATCCATCAAAGCCGCCTCAAGATGGTGGTTGTAATCCTGATATTAGATTGAGAGGTCATAATACAGAAGGGTATGGTTTGTCATGGAGCCCTTTTAAGCATGGATATCTATTGAGTGGTTCGGATGATGCACAAATATGTTTGTGGGACATTAACTCACCTGCCAAAAATAAAGTACTTGAGGCTCAACAAATATTTAAGGTGAGCTAGTTTAGTTGCTGCCTTTCATAGTAAATTTGGTTTTGAGTGCATTGCTATTTGGATGTAAGATAAGCTTCAGGCCTTTACATTCCCAGCATTTATTTTGTGTCAATTAAATTTTTTCAGGCCTTTGAAATTTTAATTTGTTTTAGAATTGCAAATTTTCTCACTGTCAAATAATGTTGGCTTAGTGAAGAATGCTTTGTTGACACCATTTCATGATATAATTACAATGTAGGTCCATGATGGTGTAGTTGAAGATGTTGCGTGGCATTTAAGGCACGAGTATCTATTTGGGTCTGTTGGAGATGATCGCAATTTGCTGATATGGGACTTGCGTACATCTGGTGCTAATAAGCCAGCACAATCAGTAGCAGGTCATCAAAATGAGGTAAGTCATATGTGGAATGAAGCTTTCTGAACAATTAATATCTCTGATTCTCCCCAAAATTTGCTTTCCATGCATTGTATTGGAGTTTCAACATGTGCTTGACATTTTTTATCCCATTAGCATGCTTACTTGTTTTTTCCAGATAGCTGTGGGTTCTATTGGGGCTCACTTACTTTTAGTAAAAATGCTATTACAAGCTGCTTTATTTGTTCCTGCTATACATATAGATCAGTACAAGCTATTGCATATAATTCCACACAAAACGATCCAAACTAGACATCTAGCAAAGAAATATAAACAACACAAGACTAATCTGCAAGCATAACATCAGGTTCAACAAAATCTTTCTGATCTCCTTGAATTACCCCCTCTGCAGAAGTGAAACTACTGAATATTTCCAGTTTTCTATTTCTTACATCACTCTTAAGTTTACCACCACCATTGCTACATCACTGCAGAATGCTTTCACACTGGAAAAGTGATGCTTTGTTTCTGCCATTCCCCTTGAAATTCTTCCACCTTTAGCTGCAAGGCTCCCACTTTGTTTTTCAGCTCTGCATTCTCCTCCTGTGTCCAAATTGATGAACAGCTGCTTATTATCCTTGAACGGTGCATGTAAAATTCATCCTCTAACGCTACAGCTCTCACCAAGCCTTCAAATTTTCCTCAAACTTGGCTACCATTGTTGCATTTGAGGTCTCATAGCTTCTTCTCCCAGGATTTGCTTGATGAAGAACAAAGACTGCATCCAAAATATTGAATAACTTGCCCAAACAAGTATCACTGACTTCCTCTGTCTGTGCTACTTTGCCTTTTCTTGACCGCTTTGCAATTCGACCTCCTCACAAATTTTATCAACATGATGAAATGCCAAATGTGATAACTTTGAACCTATTTAAAAGACAAATGGTAAGCTATAAAAGTTTATCCTATTGGCACACAATCTCATTTGTGTTGTGTAAAGATCTTCTCATGCTGAATATTTTTGCTATATTCCCTGAAGTACTCCGTCATCTCATAACATAATAATCTTGCCTTTATACCTTGAATTAATATCATTAAGTCGGTGAACAAATTGATGGTTGCAGGGGTGGTAAAGGTTGGTTAAAACTATGTAGAAGCAAATCTTCTATCTACCATTCTGAGAAAATTGAACTAACTATGGCTGTGGAGGAGAGCTGTTCTATCACTTCATTTGCAAATCTATCTGCAAGTTTATTGCTTTCCTTAAAGCGAACTGAAACTCAGTCTTTTAACATCTGCACTTCTTCTAGAATGTAATTTAACTTCCAATATAACTTGCCATTTAATATAGCCATGTATAACCACCTGTGAGTCAGTTTCTTCCAAGCACTTGCAACCCAGCCCTTTGCCCATCTGCATACCTTGAATAAAGTTAAATTTTTTATTTCATTATTTGTCTTGTTTCCCAGGTATAAGAAACAACCCTTGACATAGCTAGCCCTTTGATACAACCATTTATAACAACCTGTGAGTCACCTTCTACTTCTAAGCACTTACAACCCAGCCCTTTGGCTGTCTGCATGTTTTCTAATAAAGCTAAAACCTCCACTTCATTATTCGTTTTGTTTCCTGAGAAGAATGAACTGTTCTCCACAAACTTCCCATTCTCATCCCTCAAAACCACTACAACACCTGACAACTCTGGATTTCCCTTAGCTGCTCCATGAAAATTTAGTTTCAAGTTGCCCTCCTTACGTGGTCTCCATTTGCCCTCTTTCAATTTTATTTTTCTCTATTAACCCTTTAATGGGGAATATGCTGCCATCTTATGATGCAACTTTGTTTTTAATGTAATGTGGAATGCACATTGGGTTGAGACATTTTTCTGCATATTCTGATTCCATGGCAGGTCCATTTCTTGTACATTCAATTAGAAGAATCAGTTGTGTTCTCTATAGCATTTACTTTTAATTTTTATATTGAAAAATTCAGTATCATGCCCTATGTATTATTGTGTTCCTTATTAAACTACACTTGTAAGCCCCCATTTTCTGTCCTTTCGCAAACCTCTCTTGATGTGTCTAGGCCTGATGTTGGGTTGGATTTGGGCTAGTATATGTCTTGCAAACTTTTCGAGTTTGTGGACATTTAAAGAATTTACATGTGGATTAGCCGACAATAGTTTGGACATCTGCATCAGTGAATTACATGTGACTTATTTCATATTCAATCTGTTTTGCAGATATTCCTTATATGCATAGGGAAATGTTTCATGTTGTCTAATGCAATGTCACTGGTGAATTTGCTTTTATTTTGACATTAGGAGCATCACACTGGCTTTTGCTTGTCCAAGAAATTCACGTTTGGTACTTAATGCACCATAATCTGAGGTGTCAAGTCTTCGATACATTTTTTTAGGTTTCCATTTTTTAAGCAGACCACAATATATTGCTACTGGCTTATCATGTCTTTGTTTGGATATAAAGTATTTTGTCTCACTTGGAGGCAGACTTATTCTATCAGATGTCACAGTCTGTTTTTTATTATAATTTTAACTCTACTTGATCCCTTTTCCTTTACATTTTGCAAACAATCATTTTGTTTCTTATTTGATGTGATGTCTCTTTAGATAGCACTTGCTTCACTTCTAAAATTCTTGAGATTACTTTCTCAGTAGAGCTAGAACGTACATTCTTTTAGTTGAGTAAAATGTTGTCTCCCATCTAATTTTTGCTAGTAAGAAACTCTTTTCAGAGGATGACATTTACAGTTTGATTGTTGTGTTCACTTATTTGAGAATAATTTTAGACTTTCCGTTGCAATTTGTTCATCTTTGGGTGTCTGAAATAAATCTTTATATATATTTTCCACAAGCTTTGGTCTCTTATCATTCACAACAGATTGCATATTTTGTGCATCAAAATGTGAGAGTTAACAAATAACATGTTCATTGTTATTATTTTATTTTGTTGCAACTCATTGGATGGGTTGATCATTCTAGTTGCTCTAGCCTCTATCAATAACAACTATATTTTTCCATATGACTTTTGGGTTCTACTATTTCAGCAGCCAAGTTCTGGTTGTTGCATGGATGGTTTTTAGATAATTTAGTTAAGGTTTCAACTGGCCTCTCCCACCCTTGAAATACCTATTACATATACCTATATATAAGCATCACCTCACAATAAAAACAATGGATTTTAGGTGAAATTTGTACTTCTGTATATTAGCCATGTAATCTTATGAATATTCATAGGATTTTCATTTGGTATGTTGTTGAATTTAGGTTAGAGAAGTGAGAGAAATGATTGGTGCTTCATGTGTGAGCTTCAACACCTTGCTTCCAGGATGAGGGATGGAAAGGGTCATATTTCACCCATTAGAATATTATCACAAATATAGAACATTGGCAACCACCTTGGGTATGGGAAAGAAGAGGATGCTCATGAATTTTTAAGGTAAACTCAGTTTTAAGATTCCAATGTTTATAATAGCTTGCCAGGGCTCAGCCAATTCCCATTTGTCTCTTGGGTTTTTTACTTTTTTCTACTTTTATATATTTTTCATCATGGTTATGCTAATTTTTGTTTTGGTCCTTTGTCATTTTGTTTTTGGAAATTGTTTATGTAAATCCTTGCTGCATATTTTTAGATGATCTTATATGGTTTCTATTTCCAGGTTTTCCATTGATGCAATGCAATCAGTGTGTCTTGCTGAAGCTGATGGAGGGAGGGCAGTTGATCCACTATTGCAAGATACAACACTTATCGAACAAACATTTGGGGGCTATCTTTAGTCAAAAGTAATGACACTTGAATCTCTAAGGGTTGTTTTGAAATTATGTTTCAGTGGTTAATAAATGAGAACAACATTTCTTTGCATGAATTGTTGTTCTTTCTTGTAGAAAATGTCTAGGACAAAACTACCAAAAAAATGTAAGGCATTTTTATGTAAAATGCGATGTATTCATATTTATTTGGTACAACAAATAAAGTGTTTGAAATTCCAATACATATCTGAGAGGTATGATAACATGATGGACCTCATTGAATCTCTTCAAGATGCACTTGCATGGTTCACAACTCCTAAAATATTGGATGGTGAGAATAAATATAAATGTGACAGGTTAGTCTATATTATGTTTAGATCGAGATGTTTACCAGTTGTACTACCATCATCCTTTGAATTTCAATGCACAATTACACCTTGCTTTTGTTTGAAGATGGCACAACAACTATATCCACCTAACATTGATCTAAATTCTAATGTTAGAGATAACCACCTAGTATTGATATTTTATTATGTTAAAGATAATTAGATAACTATGCTAGCAACTATACAGAGTTTAGTTCAATATTGATATAGTCTGGACTCTAGAATCTCTGCATGAGCTTTGAACATAGAATATATAGATATATTGTGTTGTTCATATTTTATTTTTGTATGCTCATTAACATATAAAATTAAAATACACTAATGCAATGCTCATCTCAATCAAACCATTGTACTCGTATACTTTCATTAACGATAAGGGTCAAACTATGTTCCTATTTGCTTATGGGTTTCACTTTGTAGGTTGTGTTGGAGAGATATGTAGAAAATATAGTCCAAGGTAGCTAAGCATGGATGAAAATTGCAAAGTTCAATGTGAGATAAATTATTATAGAGGGACAATGGGTCCTTGGAGAACTCATAGATATCTTTTTTGGGTAGGTAGATTGGCTAGGTGCTTCCTTTGGGATGGATATGGACCATGTTTAAATCTCTTTGTTGGGGATAGGGATGGTAAGAGTTCTACAAGGACATGACCATGCCCCTTGATACTTTGTGGGCAATGACAATAGCCTTTTCTTGTAAACATGTTTTTTTTTTTCATTCAATTGTCATTCCTCAAAATTGAGCTAAACTTCCAGATCTTTGTTTGTTTCCCATATTATAGTTGCTCCATTATAGCCACTATAGAGGTGTATTTTTTAGATAAATATTTTGGGGATCTATTAAGGGGGCCCAACCCAAAACACAATAGAGCAACATGACCAAAAACAAAAGCAACATACCTATATAAACAACCTATAAATGGGTGGAGCAGGCTTCCATAGACATCCATACGACAAGCATATATAAGACCAAAGCTAATAATACATAACATAAGACATACATCAACAACAACAACAAGCAAAAGAAGCCATGGCAGGCAAAATTCCACTGAGTGCAGTTACCAACACTCATTCATTGAGTTTGAGAAAGATCCCAATGGGCCTTGTATTTCCATAAATAAAGAAACATTTATCCTTTGACATCACTACTGCCACGATTAACCTTGTGAGGCCCCAAGTTCTGCATTGAGGATTAGAGCAAGCATATCTGAGGGGTGATGGGTGGTACATGAGGCACATGCAATAGGTTCCACTTAAGCCACACTGGTAATGCTCTCTTAATACGTTAGAACATTGGTCCTTACTGCACTGTGACTTCCCATAATTTCATTTTTGAAATGGTATTTCCATTGGTACTTCTCCATCCCCCCTTGCATTGCACATTATCATTGCAAAGACTCCAAATCAAATTGCAACTCACACCAAAAATTACAAATGTAAATAATTTATGAGTATCAACCACAGGTGATTTAAAAAGGGTAAACACCAGATTTATTTGAGTTGTCGCTTTCAATATGCACTTATATTTATCTTGTCAGCGTCTCTCTCAAAGACTCTTTCTCTATTAGTTATGTGACCTCTACATCCAACCTTATTTGTTACTCCTTTACTGCTGCTATGAAAGCCATAGAGAAATACTGCATTGTTTCCTCAATGATTTCTCTTAATGGCTGTCACATGTTGCCTTGATACATTTTGTTCTTTGTTATTTTATATGTCATCATTGACAGGGTTATGTTGACTGCATGGGGTTATGTTTCAGAGCTTTAATGCCACTGTTTTTGTACATCCCAATGTATTTCACCTTCACCTTGCAATAGTAGTAGAAGTGCTCTCATATTGCATTCTTTGTTTTTGTGCATTAGCTACCCTTTTTTATGTGTAACAGTTATGTCATAACCTTATGTGTCTGGTATGTGTGCATGGTAATGTAGTGTTTATATTTGTGGCCTTTGTATTTGATTAACATGAAGCTAATAGTAACATTGTAAGCACTACTATGAGTGTTGGTCTTTTAGTAAATTAGATTGATGAATGGTTCTTGGAATCTATGCTTACTCCAATCCCTCTCCCCCATTCTCTTTCTGGTTGACTTTATTCCCTATGGATGATAATAATCATTTAGACTACCAGGCCTCTTCATCAACAAAAATGTGAGACTGCTAAGATAATTTTCAGGGTAAAACATTCATAAAGTATCATTGCAATTAATTTTTTAATTTTCTTTTTGCAATTATTTTAACACACATGCAAACACTATTTAAGTAAGTAATGGTTGTTTTATTATGCAAACAAGGTTAATCATTACCTATGTAATATAATGTGTTATTTTATTTTTCTTTTTGTAGAAATATATTGATAAACTCGTAGAAGGGGATAAAGTTAGGGTGTTGGATCCGTTTGATGGTGATGTTGTGCGCATTGGGCAGATTCACTCCCTATCTATTGTACATGGAGTCAACTTGAAAGGAACATGAGATGCAAATGTAAACATTTTAAAGGTCACAAGTAACATACCCTTTGTTTATGAAGACAAAATAGATGAAGTTGTTCATCTGAAAGAGAAAGAGGGAACCTTCACACGGTGGCCATTAAAATATTTGCAAAAAAATGACATATTTGAACATGTTTATCATGTACTAGTTGTTAGACATCTTGGCTCGCTGCTTCATGCAATATTTTGAATGTGTTGTTCAAGGATCTTAATTATCATGGTGTATTTGAAAGAGTTGGAAAATCTTAGACAACTTTGACATTTTTTATTATATTTACATATATACTCTTAGACAATTTTGACATCTTATAACTTGATATATATGTATATATATATTTGCATTAAAATTTTTATTGCAGACTACCTTTATTTATCATGATGTTGAATCAATCTTTTAATTCTAGCATGTTGTAGTTTGTTCGTATATGTAATATTTTTATTTGCTTTTATGTTTTAGTTCAAGTTTAATATTATGTTAGTTTTGCATTATAAAATTTATGGTATTTAATAAATTATTCATTTCATGACTATATTTACTACCAATTAATGGAAACCAGTAAAAAAAATGACAAATTAATGACTAAAGCAATGACTAAATTAATGACTAAATGACTAAATTGTGGTAATGACTATAATGGCTAAATTAATGATTAAATTAATGACTAAATAAATGACTACCGCCTTCAAATAAATGACCGGTTAACAGCAAGTAATGATCCAAATATATGACTAAATTAATGACTAAATAAATCACTATCATAATTAAATAAATGACCAGTTAACAACAATCAATGACTAAATTAACGACTAAATCAATGACTAAATCAATAATGACTAAATCAATGACCAAATCAATGACTAAAATAGTTTAGTCATAAATTTGATCGCATTATAAATGACTGGAAATAAACTACTAATGGTCATGTGACCAAAATTAGTCATTTATATGCAATTTTTAGTAGTTTATTTGGTCATATATTGTTGTTTTGTACTAGTGTAAAAATGTATTCACCTTTTTCCTTCTTCATATATAAATTTATAAAGGTTTTGGATTATACTCCTTATCCATCATCAAAATGAAATACAATATTAATTAGAACTAAAAACATGATTGTCGGAAATAAGAGAGAAGTGCAAGGATAAGAGGAAGGAATGAAGCATGAGATGGATGTTAGGAGGAGGAAAAGAAAATAAATAAAAATAAAATATTCACTCACTAAAATATGAAATATAACAAAAAAATATTATAATAATGAAAAAAAACTAGATGGTTTATTAGTAATTGGTTTCTTGTTGTTTTATATAAATGGAAATTAGATGAGATTGAAAAAAAAAGACAATTGATGTCGGACAAAGAATAAATGAATAGTAAAGTTGGTCACCTCCTCTAGTTGTGTTGAACCGACATCCTTCTGTTGCAGGTTAAGAATCCTTTTGTTGTAGGTTGACGGGTTCTTGACTACAGAGGATTAGTCTTATTTTGATCTGTAGAACAAAGAGCTTGATATAGAGATTAGTGGTTGAGAAATGGGCAAAAAATATATGGCCGACCAATAGTC
>VDFB02206874.1:0-16018 GCA_007258455.2 Sequoia sempervirens | reverse complement strand
ACTAGCGGTACTAAGCATGATGATGCTAATCATGATAAGGTGTCACAGATAACACAGTGTGAGGATCAATTGCAAGCAGAGTCAAGCCTTTAGCCAGAGGTGGTAAAAGAGGTTTTGAATGTTTCATTTTCTAATAATGTTCCTGTTCAAGAGATTCAGAATGTTGATACTATTTCCTTCACATCAGTGTATTCAATACCATTGCTTGTTATTCTACTAGTTATTTCTATGTGGATGATGAATGTGACAGTGAATATTGATGAACATCTAGTTGATTGTATTAGCAAAGCTATCTCATATTTCTTTGTGTTTGTGATGGGTTAGATGTTCAAAATTTTAGCAAGAAGGACAAATGATACTAGGAAAGTGGGGCAACATTGCCCTAGCTCAAACTATACATAAAATAGACCTTTTGGAGGTACACAAGCTTATTAATGGGGAGGAATGATCCAAGAGGATCCAAAAGACCTTAAAAATTCAATCTCAAAATCATATGGAAGCAACTCCATTGCATAAGGCTCACCTACACGGTCCCGACACAACTTGAATCACGTCAAAAGGAGATCGTACGCCTGAGATATGCTTGGTCAAAGTTTGGTCAACATGAGGTCAAAGCTGATCAACTAGAAAAATTAATGATCATGGAACATTTCTATACAAGTTCCATCATGTAGATCTCGTCGAGAGCTTTCCGACACATTTTGAACAGACCAACTCCAAATTCGTATGTGGAAGTTATGACTAGTAAGAGTTGTGGTCAAACTTGGTCAAAGTAGTGACGTGGCATCACCAAAACTTGACACTTGGCAAGACTAGTGACTTGGCACTGACATGGACCAAATAAGTGGAAAAAAATATGTATTAAACCATATTTGTTAAAGAAAAAAACATATGGTTTAAATTTTTTTTTTAAAAAGAGAAGATTTGGTGGGATTTTATCCCTTAAAATCCTCTTGCCTCCCCCATAAAACAAGGAGAGAAATAAAGCATGTAAACTTATATTTCAACAAATTAACCCCTTTAACCACCTTTCTCATATTTCAAAGAATTATAATATTTTAAGGGGCTTAAAATAATTGGTTATTTAGATTTTTATGATTTAAAAGGGGGTTTAGAATATTTCAAGGATTATCTTGTAAGGCTCAAATTATAAGAGCCATTATTTTTAAAAAGGGTTTAGGATTACTTGAATGGATTAGGAATTATTTCAAAAATATTTTAAGGGGATTTTGAAATATTTTGGATGTAAATGGGAGATATTGGAGATATGGGTATATTTGCAAAATAATATGGTTTTAGCCCATACTAGCAAATAAATTGGTATATAAAGGGGATGTTTTGGCTTGGGAATTAGGCAAGTTTACTTGGAGAAATAATTCTAGTGTGAGAATTTTTGGAGGAGAAGAATTACAAGGTGTTATTATACACCAAAATTGTAAAAGTGAGAGATTGTGAGGAATTTTGTGCAGGTTTGAAGCTTGAATATTGTAAGAAGGCATTTTCAAGTGCTTGGTGATATTAATGAAAGCGGTCCAATATTGAGAAGCGGACCCAAAGACGTAGTCCTTTGAAGGATGAACTCTGTTGTCAACCTATGTTTAATCTTTCTATCTTTCATCTCATTCATCTTCTATCTCTTGTCTTACTTTCTCTCTATTTCATTTTAGTTTATTTTTCAATTCGCTTTGAGTTCTAATTACAACATTTCAATAATTAGTTATATAAAAGTGAACTTATTTTATAATTTCAATGGTTAAACAACATAGTCACACAATTCTGTTGTGATCGGGGAAAAACTGTAATTAGGATTAATTTGCAAGTTATTTTGTAAACCTCTAATTACAGATCACATGAGCATGAGTAACTTGCAATACTAGATTTAGACAAGCAATGAGCATCTCTTCTACTTGGGTGAGAATTCCCAACAGATTTGGTTGTTCACATGGGTCTATATTGTTAGCTATTGAGAATCGATGTATTCCTTTCTCAAAATTGCATCTTCTACAAATAGGATCAAGCTTTGTGATGAAGAAACATGCATACCAAGGTAGTTTTCCTTACAAATATTAAATGTTTGTGAGATTGATAGTGCATCTTTTTTTTTCTATTTTTTTGTTGTCTCTAAAAAGTTGCTAGACCAATTAATATCCAAATTGGTTATGGAATCTATGTTTTGTGTCATCTTTTGTTGTAGATGTGTTTCAGTTTGTTGATTTTGGGAACTTGGAGAATCTTCAATGTGGGTAAGTATCAATGGATGCAATGTTTGTTGTAAGTTTTGTGTTCGTTGCATGGTACAACAAACAATTATTTCTTCTTTGTGACAAGCATAGTACAAGTGACTTCTCTTACGAGATTGTATATCTTTGGAATTACTATGGACTAGCTATCCTTCAAAATCTTGTTGATTTGAGTTGCTCATCTAAAATGGAAAAATATATATAGTAAATATGATTTTGTTAACTATGTACATTGGAAAACATACAATATTTTAAACAATTTTTTTTTTCTCGTATTATATGTTAGATGAGTAGGATACAATTGATAATTTATTTTAACAAAAGTAGTAAAATATTTTTAGAAATTTCCAATCATAAGAAATAAATTTACATATGTTTTGTATTGGTAATAAAGCTAGAAAACAAGTTCTAAAGGGGTCTTGAAACCCTGTACAATGCAAAATATTATATAGAGAGTAGTGAGTGCAAAATTGCACATAAGAAGTAGGGAGAGACAAATTGCAAGAAAATGAAATTTCTAGTTGATTTTTATTTTTGGTTATTAGTGCACACCTCAATGATGTCACTCAACAAAGAGTTGCTTTTCACTTGTGAAATCAATCATACTAACTTATGAGATTGTTGATTTCAACCATGCTTCATTATTATATGTTTCATTTCTACTTGATATGGTGAAGAGAAATTGTTTACATAATACATTTTGTATAACCTCTTCAATATTTTCCTCCGCTTCTTGATTGAATTGTAGCATATACAATTCTCTTGTAGGCATCTCGATGAGTTTAGTTGTTGTGTCTTTGAAAGTATTTTCCCATAAAGTACCTATGTGTTCTTCAAGCTTGATCTCAAGGACATATCTATAATTACAATCTTCAAAGATAGCTTCACACTTTGAACAATACAATTTTCCTTCATCATTTTGTAGAGCTCTTTTCTTGCATTGTTTTCGCTCAAACATAATAGGACAAGTTGGGTAACAAAATTATTTTGATTTGATGAAAATTATTGTTTCTCTTAGAATGCATTGGAAGGGTGTTGTTATATCTAAAGATTGCCCTTGGATATTGACAATGTTATTTCATGTAACAAGTAGAGGTGCATCTAAGAGGGGTTTTGTTGATGTGGCAACATCATTCCCATTATGTGCAAACCAATATTACAATTGTGTTGTTTCTTGGATATCAGGATTAATAAATAATTAGGTAGTGACTAGAGTACTGACAACCTTACCATTGTACTCTATAACACGACCTTTTTCTATTGTAAGCACAGTTGAATTTTGTAGATGATTTACATTTCTTGAAGTTTTGAACCTTCCTTTTGAGTTTTTCGGCCCCAGAAAGTGAAATTTAAAGTGGATGTAGACATATCTATCAATTTGAGGCTCCTCCTAAGGATCGTTATCCCATCTCTTCTTTGTATTGTTGAGGCAGGGTTCACACATATAAAAATTCCAATAAGATCAATAAAAGAACTATTATTTGTATTAATGATATCAGGAATGGGTGTTAAAGAAAATTGATGTGGTGGAATTAAGAGATCCTCATCATAAAGAATGATCTTTGAATAATCCATTAAAGTGATTTCTATTTGACTATTCAATTTATTGTAAAACTTATTTACCACTTTGATGGTCCACCAGATAATTTATATATAACACCCACTTGGATATTTCTAAAATGAAGGTCTATAATTTCATTGAAGCAAGTGACATGTACTTCATTTTTGTTACTATCAATAACATCAAAATTGAATACTCGACAAAGTCCTTTCTTTGTGTTGAATTGGTTGATTTATTTCTTTATAGTTACACCACCTTTTATTGTCCACCTTCTTTGAAAAGGATTCAAACTTTTGATAGGAGTGATAGTTATGGTATCATTATTTTTGCGTAGAGATGCATGTATTCCAAACATCAATCTCTTAGGATTTGATTGTGTACATGTACCAATTTCTTCTAGATTTGTGCATGGTTCAGATGAAATCCCCACATTTCTTTGTATTGGTTGGTCTTGTTCTTTGAAGAGGAAGGTGGGATCACTAATGACATCATATTTTGTGCATGAAATTTCTAGTTCAGAGATTGCAATCCACCTATTTATTTGAAATAAAATGCATTATTAGCAAGGCATAGTAAAACCTACAAATGAGATTCTCACCTACAAATTATGATGGGGGTTTTAGTAGAAATGATTTGTTTGAAACAAATATTATCCTATGTAGGAAAAGTTTACAATATAGTGAGAATAAAAGCACAACTGAAGAAACAACTTTAATGTGTTTTATAATTAATATAAGCTTTGATTCAAATAAATTGACATTAAAGGAATGATTAAAGGTAAAAAATGAAATATTGTTTTTTATGCAAAACGGAAAAAAGGCTTAAAGTGCATTTGTTAAACAATATAGAAGTGCAATATAAAAGGGTAAGAATAATGGTTTAAAACTTTTGAATTATAAATTTTAATAGAGAAATATAATGTATGTTATAAGTATCTATAGCTTATTATGTTTGTATTATAATTGAAAATAGGTTTAAAGTATTCTTTAGAGAATAAAGAAGTGCAATGAAAGACTTGAAATAATAGATTGAAACTTTTGAATTACAAATTTTAATAGAGAAATATAATGTACATGTTGTAAGTATCTATAACATATTTTTTTACTATAATGAAAAATAGGGTTAGAGCATATGTTAAAGATTAAAGAAGTGTAATATGAAAGGTTAAAAATAATTGATTGTAAGTGTATATTAAGATTGATATAATTTGAGTTTCATAAATATTTAGTACAATAAATAAGGAGAGTTAATATAATTAAATTATTACATATTTTGGTGATACATATGAGCAAAGCATAAAATATTTCTTTTACCATAAGGGAAAATAATTCCAACATCTTATTTATGTATAGTAGTAAAAGTCTACTTTTTATTTAACTACATAGGGAGCTTTAATAATATCATAATACATAGGATTCATATAGTCTTGAAAAGAATGAAAAATATCAAGAGTTTTTCTTTCTCCATAATATTCATTAAGATACACCTCTCTTAGAAAAGTACAAAACCTAGATAATTTCATGCATGTTACATGAAACTCATTTACAGTTTCTTCCATGGATTTAACTTCAAATTCCTGGACATTGTATGCGTTGGAGCTTATTATTTTGACCTGCTCGATGATTTGGGTACAACTAAGTGATAGACAACTTGTTGGATTTTCATTTCATTAAAACCATTCCAATTCACTGACACATTTGAGCCAATGGGCAGTGATTGATCATTACCATCTGAACTACTACTTGAAATATCATTCACTCGAATAGGTTGTTGAGGATTTGTGATGCAGGAGCATTCAGTGTTGTAAGGGCAATCTTGTATCACCCAAAAATATTGTATTTTCATTTTGTTTGTAGTTTCCTTAGTTGTTTTGGGGCCCATGGCGACTCATGCAGTCTTTGGGATAGTTAGAAGTTTGAAACAACCAAAAATAGTCACTTGCTATTTTTAGTAAGTCAACCTACTCGAGTTCCTATGGACACGAAAATTGACCCCAAGGAGCAAAATTGGAAAATAATATTTTTGGTGAAAGAATCATCTCAAAATCATGTACTGTTTGGAAGATATTAAATTTTCATCTCAAGGAATTTGTCCAGTGAAGTTTAAAATTGAAAAATTGAGGCCCTTCGAAGCCCTAGAACATGGTGCAAAATATTTGATCTTTTAGATAAGACAAAAGATGGTTGTAGATCTCTTCACAAGCTTTCCAACAATATATTACAATTGAAAATCTGAGAGTTGGATCAAAAGTTATGACCCCAAGAAGTTGTCAATATATAAATACAAAATACAAAATATAAAAATCTTCTAGAGCAGGAAATAGATGGTGGAATTTTTGGTGCCAAAATTGGGTTACACCTTCCAGAATATTCTAAGACAGTTACACTTCTTGGATAAAGAGGGAGAACAAGGGTTATAGAAGAGAGCTCTAATAGTGCCGATTGTGGTTTTTGGCTTGCAGATTTCTGTAATGAGAAGACCCATGTGATTGTAGTATGTTATTTTCTGAATATTGTAATTTCACTTCATCAAGATAATAGAAAGGTAGTGTAGATCGTGGTTTTTGGGTTGCATATTTCTATAATGAGAAGACCCATGTAGTAGGATGTTATTCAATGTTCTCCCACTACTTAAAATTTCAACTGATAACTAACTTTCAGCTGAACTGCAGCTAAATTGTTTCCGAAACAAGGGTTTCCAATTGATCCAACTAACTCAACTTGCAATTATCTTTTTAATTTTTAGTTTCAGTTTCAGTTCACATGAATCGTTCAACAGTTTTCCGCCAACTATTCATGGCAGATCAATAACTACATAACTGCCCAACTAGGGTTTCATTTGCGGCAAGACGGAAAAGAGAATTCAATTCAGATGTCGTTACATTATACACTTCATCAACTAACTTTTAATTTCATTTTCAGCGGAAAAGGAACTATTACTATAAACAACTAACAGAAAATTGCAGAAGAATAATAATTACTTTTATTTGCTTCCAGAAGATAACGATTAATTACTACAGCTATGAAACAATATAATAGCTGAATAAATTCAAGTAACTATCTCACTAAGTATCTGAGAATCTTACAATGTTCATTAACATAAAGAATAGCATTCATGGCATAGATGAAATAGAAATTCAATTACCATTGCATGTACCTGGATTTACGAGAGAGGAAGAAATACATTTGACATCGTCTCCATACTATCATACTTGGAAATCTTTACCGAGGGAAAGAGAATTATCATCAGGGGCTTTACCGCCCAACCAAGACCTACTGGTCTCCCGAGTTTCTTCAACTGAAGAACCCGCCCTTCACGAGGGTAATCAACATGGATCAATTTATCATCATGTCTCTGAGCCTGATGTCCACGAACCTATACTACTGATCGATCCTTCCTCTATAGGTACCTCCTATCAGAAGAATCATCCTGATCAGAGTATATCTGGCCATGGAAGCTGACATTGCCGAACGGGCATCTACCTTGGCCAAGGATTTTTAATTAATTATTTGTGGCATCACTGTGCCGACAGCACGCATCCTTGCTCGACATGATAATACTTAGATCAAGTCAAATTTTACACTAGCAAGATTGATTATCTTTTCTTCTTAGTTTGAGGTTAAATCTTCACCATAGGGTTAATTACTGCATAGCCATGAACTCAATTCGTCCTTCTTAAATCAAAGTTCAACATTATATTAAGTAGAATAAGGGAAACTTGGCTCATTGTCAAATCTTTTCTTTATACATAGACGGTTAACTTAACTCCTTAAGATAAGAGAAGAGTCTTGACCCATTAAAAGGATTCATCGGAATAATGGTCTCCATATGGAAAAGAGAGACACAGATTAAAATCAGAATTTCAATACAGAGAGGAAGAAAGCTACAGCTAGATCATTAGCCGAAAAGACCCAGAGAGAAGGTGCATTTTGATGTCACCAGTTCAAAACAGTTTGATGACAAAAGAGGGACCCAAAGCAGGGCAACAAATACGCAAGATTAAACAAGAGAGTTCATCCAACGAGCATGTTGGAATTATAAGTAAGCAAGAATCAATCTTGAAATTCATCAAGAGTAATTGTACCCCAATTAACTGGTCTGGGGATGACTAACAACCAAGTCATATTCACAAAACAACATTGGAGAATGACGCGTCAATCTTGCAACATAAGTTTCCTTTTAGATGAAGTTACTCCAGAATTCCATAGATGAGAAAAGGTTATATCTTAACCACAAGATTTATTCCTCTAAGAAGAGACAAAATCGTTACTGAGGATTTGTTTTAATATTAAGATTTTGTACTATTTCAAAAGGACTCGAGTGAGCAAAGAGTATACACTAGACCAACTTCTAGGTTAAGAGAAAATAGGAAGATTATTCAGCTTATTCGAACAGAGCAATTGTTTTCAAGTAATTTTCAACAGTTCAAGCCGAATTCAGGTTCAGAAACATATCAAAGACAGAGATAATTATTTGATTGCAGGATTAGAATAAGTTTCGGTTTCACTTTTAGAAAGATCCTTCTTCAGACCAACCACTGTTGGTTTTAATGACCCGTTTTCTTTTATCTTTAGAAGGATGAGAAAGATTACTGAATCTATTTTTCTTTACAAAGGTAGTTCGATTGAGATGAATTCATCATTGTATCACATTGAAAAATAAATATGCATTACTTGCCTGAGAAAGAAGATTCAAAAAAAATTGACAAACCAACTCTTCCTCTGCAGAGTATGTCACGCCACCAAGCCACTGAATCTTTCAGTCAAGAGGGACGGAGATGTGAGCTCCGATTCTCGAAATCACCACTTCTTGGAAGTTTGTAGTACGTTTTATTGACTGGGCTTAGCCACGCGCAGGCTTCAACAGAGAGCTAACAAGAATGAATTGATGGCAACACCGACTGAATGGAGAAAGAACTGAAGAATGTAGTGAACACATAGCTAGAAGATGCGGCTACGATGATGACTTAGACTTAAACCACAAATTCCTCTTTTGCTCGACATCAAAATTACACCCGTCTATATTTGTCTTTAAGGAAAGTTAACTCCAGGCAAAATCACGGGATATACTCATGAAAGCTAAAGTGATTTGCAGAAGAAGATCCACCAGAGCCGAATGGAAGCCAAAAGAAGAGGTAGCCGAAGAAAAGGAAAATCTCCCGTTTTTAAATGCGAATACCCCTAGAATTTCCGTTTCAAGACTACATGAATTTCCCGAGACTTCTTGGCTTCCAGCTGGGCCATTACCACTAGAGCTCTAAAGAGAGATGACGAGAAGGATTCCCTTCAAAACTCCGACGACTCTTTTTAATTTACTTTTTGATTTAAGGCCTTTATAATAATTTCATAATTGATCGGTAGCCTTAGATTTATATCCATCTTTATTAATTTATTATTAAATTGCCATTGAAAAATTATATTAAATAAGAATTATTTCCCTCAATCTCCAACTGGAGATTTTAATCAATAAGTTGAATTAACTTATTTAGCAATAATTATTTTATTAAATTATTGATGGCCAAGGTCATGATGTCGACCCGCCTTTCCTGCATTGACTCAAGATTTGATGATAAAATTGATCCATTGTTAATCATATCCTCTCCCTGATGATATTCCCCTTCCTCTCGTGGCGTCAACAGTCCTGCATCCACTGACGAGGATTGTGGTTAGATCATTCTCAACGTTTATAAATATATTTCCACATATATATAAATATAATCTCACTATCACATTCAACTTTTCATGAACAATAATTCGCTGGGAAAATTAAAAGTTCGTTAACATTATAGCTACGATAAAAGATCAACTATTCATTCCCAATGTCATAATCACATGAAAGCGGTTATTTGCACCTAACATTGCCTTTGAAATACATAACCAAACATAGTCTCAATGTAAGGGATGTGACATATTCTCTGAATATTGTAATTGCACTTCATCAAGATAATAGAAAGTAAGTGTTTATTTCTACATTTTCTATTTATCTCTCTTGTTTAGCTATTTGTGTGTGGTTTTGTAAGGGGATTACCTCATCAATTTTCCATGACCTAAAAAAATTGTCAACTAAGTGTTAATACTTAACATTAAATTGCATCAAATATGCCTTTAATTGGATTCAAGTAGGACAAAACATAATATTTTGTAAATTTTGAAAGAGAAAATTTTAAATTTATGGTTATGCAAATGGTCTTTGTTAATAAAATAATTTATGACTTAATCAATTTAAAAAATTCATGTAATAATATTTGTAACATTAACAATAGAAAATAAAAACAATACTTTTAAAATATAGGTTGATAGTTGTGTTTTAAAATTAAAAGGAATTACTTAATCATATAAATATAGATTGATAGTTGTGGTTTTTAAACTAAAAGGGTTTATTAAATAAATGTAAAGTGATATAAAATAACACTATTTAAAGACCTTCATAATATTGATTAACAATATATATTTATATTAATAAAACAACAATTATAATAAAGAAATAAATATGCAAAATACGTACAAAAGTAGATTTATATATCAATAATTTATTTTCAAAAGTAATAAATATTATTACAAAGTTCAAAACATTTAACATACAATACGAATTTTTTTTTGAAGAAAATTACAATCAGTCCCATAAGACAATTTTAACACAAGAGTCACTCATATTTAAAAGAGAACTTTCAAATAGAGTAGATATTTTAACATGCATTTTCTATGACCAAACTACTACACTCTACAAACTTTGTAAGAATAACAATACTAGTATTCAAATTCATGTTCATCAAGTATAATGTATCGGGTTTTTAGAACTATGCATAGGGAAAATGAAGTATAATAAATTTGTATAATAGAATTAGTTTATATATTTAAAAAAAAATTGAATAATGAAAAATAAATACAAAATGTAGAATTTTTATTTAGAAAGAATATAAAAATAGTACACGAAAGTTTTTCACTATTGTAAAAATTCAAGCTTTTCTTCAATACAATAATTAATCTTTTTTACTTATCCTAAATCAATAAGAATTGTGGGCTCTATTTTACATCTTACAATGAAGGATGAATATAAGGATGTGATATGTCTAAAGAAAAAGAACTTGATAAAAATGTGATATAATTAGTGTGTATACAATCTAAAACAAAAAATAGTATAGTGGAAAGTAAGGACATTATACAATATTTTTAGTTGGGAAAACTCTTTCACCTAAAAAAATTAGCATTGTAAAATTGTCCATTATTGCAAAGAATCATCCATTCTTTAATATAATAATAAAACTTTTTAAGTCAGTTTTAATCATGTGCTAATAAAAATAAAAATATGAAAAATGGTTTTATAGATTACATAAATCATGCAAAAGATAGCTAGTAAATAACAAATAAATAAGTTTCTACAGAATTGCAAACCAGTCAAAAAAAACTTCAAAAGTAATAAATAAGTTTATTTTCAAAAATAATAAGTATTATTACAAAGCTAAAAATATTTAACATACAAAACAAAAAATATATTGAACAAAATTACAATCACTATCCCCTCTTTTTTTAATAAAAAAATACTATTCAAACTATGTGAACTAATTCAAAATACAAGTACTTTTCATTTTTAAATTCATAGCTTAAGAAAACCAATCAAACTCCACAAAACTAGTATTCATCACAATTCACAAAACTATTACTCAGTTGTATCATTTTTAGTTCCTACCATAAAACTATAGAGGAGAGCTAGACTATAAATAGTGATTGATCCATGATATTACTGCTAGTTACAATCTAGAATTTTGTGATATCTATTTTAATACTCTTGTTTTTGATAAGATAAGCAGGGAAGGGCCCTAATCCCATAGTACAAAAGTAGATCAAAAAGAGCAGCAAAGGTGGGAAACAACACCACCACTGAAACAAAAAAAACATCAGCTTGGCTCGCAGGCCCACATTTAAAACCATAACCATAGTCCAACCATTATCTATCAAAAACAACAAGTTTATACTAGCATACTTTAAACTACGAAGAGCATTAATTAAGTCAATAGTTAACCAGGTGGTATTCCACCAAATCTTAAAGAAAATAACCGAATAGTCCCATATATAGGTAAAATACAAAAAACCCATCAAAAAATAGAACAACAGCAAGCCAAGCCATTAACTGGATTTCTTTAACAGGTCCCCATACTCTCCTAAGAGAGCCACATATTCATGCCAATCAAGTCCCTCTATTTCATCCAGCTCTTTCAAGGCATCAGATTTCCCCCGCTTCTTCAATTTTCTGGTAAGCTTTGTTTCTCCCGATGCAGCTCCCAACATCACACATCTCATCAACCTATTAGTGACTCTCATTAGAGTAACCAATGCCTTTTCCATATCCTCAAACTCGACTTGTAAGAAGGTTAGTCTACTTTTTAAAAATTCATTACTCATAACATCAGTTTTGTTCTCCAATCCAGAAAACCCAACATCCTGTTCATTCCCAGCTTCAATCTTTTCCTCATACTGCTCCACTTGCTCCTCCTCTTCCTCATCTTTTTCCTCCTCCAATTCATCTTCCCCCATATCATAGGTTGTGTCCTCAAAATTAGAATCTTTAGATTCCTCATCTTCTTGCACCTCAAACTCCTCATAACCCGAGATTTCCTTGACATCCTCAGACACTTTTTGTTTCCCCTTTTTCTCTTTGGAGGCCACCTTTTCCAATCGGGCAGACCTTCTTCCACCACTACCACCGCTCCCCTATCCCTGTAAGGTCTCTTTGACCTCCTCCTTTTGGTTCACATCCTTAGAAAATATGAATAACATCACTAGGATTGATATCATGTCTAAGTCTCTTGGCTTTTGGGGGTTCTAACAACAGGGGAGAGTGTTTCCTCTTTTCAAGGGTAGCTCTAGTAAGAATTAAGTCAACATTCTTCAAATCCTCACTTTTCTGGGACTAAGGGGTAGAAGGATTAGAAACATTGGCTACCGGAGAATTTCTTTTGGTAGGGGTAAGCAAATGTCTCGCCACAACAGCAGGAGGGTTGTGGGGAGGTTGTTCAACAACCAGGGGTTCACCAACAGTAGGGTTGTCCACCCCCCACGGTTCAACAATGTCCTCATCTGACTGGTCAGGGTGTTCAATTTTGGCATTTAGAGGATTACCATGGGGATTTTGAGCAAGGGAAAATTTATACAGAGTGAGCATAAGGCCCTGATGAAGGGGCAGGTTAGCTCCTTTTTCAATATTAAGCTGCATAGAGGACAAAAGGTAAAAAGGAAAGTTTATGCACTCCCCATGTCTAATTTGATTTAAAAGGGGAAAGTGGTAAGAATGAACAAAAATATGACCTTCGAGAGTAAAATAACACATAACAAACAGACTCACAAGGGAAAAAGGAGGAGCAAGTTCAAGTTTGACATACCCATTTTGGAACCGCTTGAGATTTTCTCTATCATGCAAAAAATTATCAACGAATCTTTGGTAATCAACTCCACTCTTTTTGGCCACCTTCAAACCAGCATTCTGCAACCCCATGGCCTCGGCTATGAAATGAGAAGTAACCTCAAATTTCACAACACCTATTGAAACCCAGCCTTTCCTCCAAGAATTAGTGAATTTCATTGTTAAACTTTCGTTATAGCCTATGAGGGATTGGAAGAAGGAGGCCATTCCCAAATTCTCGAATTAACTCTAGAGGTCGCCATTCTATTTCAAAACTTGGAAATTAGGTGGCTTTGTTCTTTTTCTCGGACCTCCCATCTTGCTCCTCTGCAAGTTCTTAAGCTGAGATTGGCTTGACTTCATACTCTCCCTCGTAATCTGCTTTCTTCCCCTATAGCCAATGCTAAGATCCCAAACACAACTTAGACCCACTAAAGAATGGCAATTCGAGAAGTTTCTTGTTAGGGAAGCCAACCTCACTTTTCTTGGAACCCAAAAATTATTATGAATTTTACAAGCATTCAAATCCATGATTAAATTCTTTCCTTCTCCCTCTATAGAAATATGTGAATAACTGACAAAGGGCTTTTCGACACATATCGAAATGACAACCTTTATCAAATCAAAAATCTTCATGTGATTTTTGAACATACTTTTTAAAGGGAAATTAATGAAATTATCTCTCTTGAGGATCCTCCACTACTTGCACGTACACCTTAAGCCATCATTACTAAGAAAGCTTGACAACACCACTTGGTACCCTTTCGCCCCGCCAACAACTAAATGATTAGTTGCACATTTTATATTCATTTTCAAACTTTTCATTAAGGATGACATCTCTAAGAGGCGGCGACATATTTCCATTGGTCCACCGAGGTCCAACCCCTGCACCCCAGTGCCACATTGGCCGCACAATTAGCAACTTTTTTCCCTTCCCTATACACATGTTGAATACGACAGTTAGTAAAATAATTTTTAATCACTTTACATCTGTCAATAATATTTTTTATTTCCCATGGGGGGCAGCTTCATTATTTAAAATATCCACAATTAACTTTGAATCCCCTTTGATGATAACCTTTTTAAAACCCAACTCCTTTAGGGAATTGAAGACACCAAGAGTAGCCATAACTTTTGCTTTATTGTTAGAGCAAACTCCCAAGTTTACTCCAAATCCCAAAATACAATCACCTTTTTGGTTTCTCACCAGGCCTCTAGCTTCAGCTTGACTCGGGTTGCCCTTTGAACAACCATCAAAATTTCACTTCACCCAATCTTTCAAAGGAGGACTCCAAACAGTACCCATCCTATTAAGCATCTTAGACCAATTCAAATCGGTTAAGTCTCTCCCTATACCCCAATTTTGTTTTATTCTCATTTCCTTGTAGTTCGGCCAGGTGTGAGAGAAGTTGTATCTACATGCCTCAATATTTTCCTTAATTTGAATGTTAATAACTTGAAACACCTCCCCATTGCTTCTCTCCACCTCTCTGAAAATTCTATTTTTTCTCTCCTTCCATAACCCCCATGTAACAAAGGGAGGGACTTGATTCCACAGATCAACAATAACATTATGAGAGAAAGGACAGTTTGACCATCCTTCTATAAACATCTTCATTGAATTGGGAAACACCCAATCCGAAGACAACAATTGTAGAACATTGGACCACACCTCGCTTGCATAATTGTAAAGGAAGAACAAATGAGTGACAGAGGACTCAGGAACTCAATGGACATAAAGTATTTCTATTCTTAGGCTCTAAAGTGATATAACAGAATTGTTAACCTAACCAAAAAGCCAAATGTTGAAGGAAATACCACAATACTTGGAGAGAGCTTACCCCTTTATGGAATGCTCAAATCTTTGCTCCAAGTTCCTTTTTTATAACCTACACACAAGAGATCAAGGAGAAAGTTGTTGGGTAGCTGTATAGGGGCCTGCATCAGTCAGACCTTGTTTTGGTGTTCCCACCTCCACGAACAACCAAGTTGGAAAGGAAAGCAAAGCGTGTGGTGAAAGCAATACTCGCTTGAGGAGTAGAACCTACACCATGATAAGCATGTGGTGAAAACAAGACCTGCTCGAGGAGTAGAACTCACACCACAATAAGCTAAACAAATGCTGGTGGAAAGAAAGTGATGAAAAGAGAGAGAGAGAGCATTACCCACAGGCCAAAGCCCTCTCCAGAGAACATAGATGCATTGCTGAGTGCTTACTTGAGAGCTGTTGTTGTTGGAGGGACCTCAGTCTGGCATGGCTTTTCCTGTGAATGCATTGCTATCAAAGGAGAAGTCTCAAAGATGTGGCTAAAGCAAAACAATAACTCTAGTGATGTCTTCCAATCTTCCAACCTCCAAATGAGAGGAAAAAGGAGGTTCTGATGCTTGCAAGGGTGGAAAAGAGCCATTACTTTCAGAATGTAACCATTGGGATACGTGTCACAGGGGTTATCCTTCTAGATTCCACATTTTAGACTCAAGAAATAGATGGGGCGCTAGCATGATGCACAGAAATTTGCACGCCGCACAATTGTCCAAAGCCTATATTCTTGGAAAATGCTTTTGTCAGGATTTTGCTGCTTGACCACTTGTCCTCCTGGAGTCAGAATCATGACATTTCGACAAAGGGGGTTTTTCCATTAATGTTTTGGGGTGTCATAAATGCTAGGCAAGAATATGGAAATATGGAATTTCCCCTAGGTGCAATTCTGCGATATTACATTTTTCCCCCACTTTAGTGGGCTTGATTTTGAAAAAAATCAGCCTCACTAAAGTAGAAAAGAAAAAATTTACCCAAATTTTTAAATTTTACAGATTTGTG
>VDFB02206873.1:0-14305 GCA_007258455.2 Sequoia sempervirens | reverse complement strand
GAATTTTGATCACGGAAAGTTTATTCTTTGAACCAACACAACAAGTACATTGCTTCAAAGAGGGGCAAAATGTAGACATGTCAAATTGACATAATGCATCCATTCGACAAATAAATCAAGTTTATTTATCAATCTCCTAAAGTCATCAGTTTAAATCAAATAAATCAAACTTGATCCTATCATCATCTCTTTGATTAAATAAATCAATCATTTATTTAATTAAATCTCAAATCATCATTCATCTCCCTTTGATTTGATTTAAATCCCTAAATCAAGTCAAATTGGTCAAATCTGCCTAATCATCATCCTAGCTAATTAATCCTGATTAAATCTAATGCTAATCTCATCCCACTTGCATTCTCTAGATTTGGCCACTTGCACATGAAATTGCAATTAAATGATTTATCAAAATCTTTATTTTCAACTTGGCATAAAGGAAGAATATTCTCCAAGTTTGAATCTCCCCCCAAGTGGACATGTACACCCAACATAGCATTTATGAGGCCTTACATGTCTCTTACATGTCCCCTTCCAAAGGTCAAACTTAGCATTCATTGCAAATTTGAATTCAAATTTTCCCCCTCTTGGGCACTCTTCCCAAATCTTGCACATGCATCAACTAATCACATGATGACAAGTGTCCTCCTATCATTGGCAGAATCTTTAGTCCCACATTGGTCTCTCCTCAACACTTAGCATTTTGAAAATCTTTAAATAGTGCTTCATCTTTGAGCAAATCCTCCACAATTTATGCAAGGTTACTCTCTTCATTTGAGATTTGATCTTGTTCATCATCATTCCACCATCTTCATAGCATTTCATCATCTTGAGCTTTTTATCAAGGATTGGGAAAGGGTCACTAGCACATGTGACACCAATCCACTATGAGATAGAGTTGGATCATGTCTTTTATATGCTTTCTTTAGTTTCTATTGTTCCATTTTATTGCATGATTGACATGTTTCATTATTTCATAGGGATGTTAAAATGTTGTTTTGTTTTAAACTAACCATTTGCAGATTTTAGCATCCACAGCTATAGACATATTTCATTTTACGATGATGGGTTGAAGGCACTACATTCATGTGATGAATCCATGGTCTACCTAAAAGAATATTGTACGAGAGATCATAAGGCATTGACATGAATAGGAGTTTGAAAAGTGACCAACCCAACCGTAATAGGAAAAGTGATTACACCAAGCGGTTTCTTTGTTGTATTATCAAATATGTGAATAGAGATAGGATAGGGTTTTATTTGTGACCTTTCAACATCTAATTCATCAAGGAGACTGACACTACAAATATTAAGGGCATAACCATTATCGATGAGGGTGTGCTCGATACCAAAGCAATTGAATTGAGAAATTATCGTAAAGGCATCATGTTGATTTCGCAACTCCAAAGGAAGGAGCTCATGTTGATGGAAGGTAATGTCAAGATTCAATTTTTGGATGAGTGCTGCCACATCATTCAAAGTGGTAGCAGTAGGAATTGTAATTTATTTTAAGGCTAATTGAAGAATGTTGTTGTAATTTGGTGGTTTTGAAGTAAATCCCAATGGGAAATCTTTGCAGGAGTATTCTTTAATTGTTCAATAAGATCATACTCCTTTGTGCTGGGAATGTAATGAGGAGCACTAGGAAGATTGGGTAAAGGTAAGGATGGTGGGATTGATTGCGGCGGTTGTGGATTATTTTGAGTGTTATATGTATGAGCAACAATATCATTACTAGATTGTTGCAACACATGGGTTTGAGGTTGATTGGAAGGGTGAAGTGGATGTGAAGGTGGGTAAAGAATGAGGTGAGGTTTATTTGGAGTTTGTTGTTTATGTGAAGGTGGGTAAAGGGTGTAATGAGGTTGAATATTGTTAACATCCTGCAACAAGTGAGAGTCTTCATTCTCTTTGAAGGGTATGCTATTGTTGTCTTGTTTCATAATATCCTCCCTAGAAGGAGAGTTATTAGGAGAACAACAAACCACATGTTCATGACAATTAAGGTGTGGTTCATCCAAAATAACTTCATCACAACCAAGGGAGTTAATAATGGTTGAATTTATTTGATTAGGGGAAGATTGTATGTGATTGTTAGTTGTTTCTAAGGTCACATTCTCTCATTCCATGTTGTCTACCATACTAGGAGAGCTTGTAATATGTTCATCTAAGGTTGATATTTTAAAAGTAGCTTCATCACAAGTATAAGGAGGTTCAATAAAGGAAGTGTTTTTCTCAATAAAGTTTTCCGTAGGTGAAAGGGAAAAACTAAGATTTTCATGACTCTCATTGGTTATGTTTTCTAACAACATAGTATCTTCTTCACAACTAGGAGAGATATGAGAAGATGAAAAAATATGATTATCATGGTCATGTATGAATTCATTGTTTTGTTTCCTAATATCCACCAAAATAGGAGAGGTAGGGAAAGGATCATAAAGAGGGTTTTTGTAGACCTTAAAGATTTGATTATTTAAGACCAATCTATCATCCTCATCATTTATAATCTCATTAATTAGTGTTATAGTATCTGCCCAAAGGGGATGAGGAGAAGAACAAACAAGAGCCTGATGATTCTCAACGATTGTGTCTTCTTTTGCCAAAATACCTTCGTCACTAAAAGGAGAAGTATTGGGAGAATTATAATCATGATCATCATGAGAGTCTATGTTTGTATGCTCTCCTAACACATCATCTGCATAGATAGGAGAGATAGACAGGAATGTAAGTTTAAGACAAGCATTAACACTTTCATTTTCTTGTGCTAAGAGACTCTCATAATATTGATATGCAGTGAAGAAATGATGATCATGGTTATGAACTAACATTTTGAAATAACAATTTACGCTAACTCAAAATGAAATATAAAAGTTTGAAATAGAATGCAATTTTCAAAGAACAATTGACTGATTGTAATAGGAGAATGCAAATGTGAAAGTTAAACTATGCATAAAATGAGCTAATTTAAACTATTTTTGATGAAATGCATGCTACAGAAATGTAACTAATTGATATATATAGATTAAGACACCAATTAGAAGCCTAAAATCTAATTTCTTAGATTTGTAAAATGTTGTTTCAAGGGGTCAAAAGGGACTAATTCACCGAAAGTGGCAAATGAGTCCCAATCTGGACTTTTTTGAAAAATTTCAAAAATTTGGACTTGATTTTTAAGAATTTTGAGTGCCAAGATGCAGACCTAAGTGAAAAGTACAAAATTTCAATGAATCTAAATGAATTTAGATGCTACAAATGCAACTTAAATGTACTTTTTTTATGAATGCAAGATTTAACACCTAGCATGCAAATGAATTATGCAAATCCTAATGCACACTAGATCTATGATGAAGGACTCCAAAATAAGACAAGAGAGGATTCTACCAACAGGTTCACCAAAATGGAAGATAGATTTTTAGAACCCTATTGGACACTTACCCTTCTAGGATCTTTCACCTAAAAGGGAAGGAATAGGGTTAACAGTGCTTATGTTCACATTCAAAGATTAGTGTGAAGATGTATGAATGGATGCGAAGTATGTGTGGATATACATTTGAATGTTTACAAATTTAGATGAATGAATGTAAACTAATCTAATGCAAGATACTGGAAAACATAGTGTTGATTGCAAATATGAACAAAAAACTTAAACAAATGAAAATAGAAATGAATAATACTAAAAAAAGTGCACCTAGAGGTACAATGATGTCATTGAAAGATTCTAGAATGTCTAATAAACCTCTATTAATGGCCACTAAGACTGATCTGCCATGCATGGCGAATTAGTCCTTGTTTTATTGAAATCTTCTAGAAACCTATTCTGACTGTCGAGTGCTTAAGTCTGAGAAAACCACTTTTCAGGCCTACAGATGGGACTCATTCCCCATGGGTGGATAATTAGTCCACCTACAAGAATCTACAAAATCATAGGTTGACTCTGTGGAGTTAGATCTATAATTCTATCTCCTATAGGTCTCCGCTTCTAAAACTGTCGGATTCAGGTCTAAAAGTGACTTTTGTTGATGTTTTGACTTGAATGATGAAGAGATGACTTAAATAAATTTTAAATGCAATATTCAATGATTCCTAAGCCTACAAGATTCTTAAATCTGCAAACACACAAGAAGAAGAAAAAAAATGTTGATTGTTAGGGCATGGGGGTTTGCCTTGGTCAAACCCCTTTTAGGTAATTAAACCAAAATAGAGAAATTATGGAATGAAAAATGAAATAATGGAGTTTATTACCTTTCCATGATGTTTGATCTTGAAATTTTGCAACATAACATGTATAATCTACCCTTGAATGTCTTAGGAAACTAAATTAATGACTTGCAATGTGAAAGCCCTAACTTACTTGAGAAGATAAATAATGAATGAGTTGTTAAATTGAATGGGTGAATGAGAGATGAAAAATGAGGTGAAAATCACTTATTTATACTAACTTGTGCCTTATTAACCATTCATACCTCATCATAGGCCAACATCAAGTGATTTTTAAATAAAAAACCTGAAAAGAAATTAAAATATTTTGAAATTAGAGTCAAGAAGGACCCATTCGCGACCCATGGAAAATGGGTCCCACCTTGGGCTCAAAAGTGGGTGTCGGTATTTAACTTGCATTTAATATTGTTTGTTGGGTTAATATTCAAAAATACACTTAAATAAGACATATGAGGGCATAAAGGAGTCAAATAAGTCATAACAAGGGTGTAAATAAGGAGATGTTCTTAGAAAAGTGTGAAAGTTGGTTATAAGACTTTACAACACTTTAAAATAGGACTTAATAATGAAGAAAAATGAATATTTAAGTGGATTATAATAAAAGGATTCTAGAAGAGTGTAGAAATGTCTTACAACACTTCACAACACCTTCACAAGATGTCATTAAATGCATTTTATTTAATTTGCAAGGGTCCAAGACCTAGTGTGGATGCATAAAATACTTCGCAACACTAGATTAAGACCTCATTAATTCTATTTAATCATGAAATAATTCATACCAAGCAAAGGGTCCTTTTTTCTATGAGACAGTAAACTAGCCAAGTCAGCTTGCAAGCTACAAGTAATGTACTTGTCGATGAAAGCTATGATGTTTGTGTTATTTTTTTTGTATATATTGGTGCATTTTTTACCCATATTAGCATATGATCATGTTCATTTTTGCGAGTTTGAAACTCATTCATTGAAAAGTAATCAATAATATTTCCAAACATGGAGTCATCTATAAGCATCAACTTTTTCATTGTATTTATTCTATGTCTATAGTATCATACAAAATTTCTTATGTTTTGGTTTAAATGGTTAAATCTTTTGTTGTAGCTTTTTAGTGTGAAATATATTACCAATACAAAGCGTACATTTTTTTAAAATACAAGTTGCCATTGCATATATTGCATTATAATGTGTCATACTTAGTTGGCCAATGAGATTTATTTGTCAAATTTTGTGGCGTGTTCCTATTTCGCTTATTTCTTATACAAAGAGGAATGGCAGACCTGTTATATGCAATAGAGAGAGAGAGAGATACATAATATATTTAAGAGATGAAAAATTAGGTTCATACTTAATTGACTTCTATTTGAGCTGCTTTACTAGTTTCCTAGTTTCTATGGATAAGTCATTAAGCAATAGGATACACTTTATTAAAAAACATAGTGAATGCAGAGAACTTGCTTACTATTGTTAAAAATATTTTGATCTTTTTTTGTGCTTGAAAATTATAATTTACCTCTTCTATTGGTTGGAGTTGGCCTATTGTTCATTTTCGTATTAGAGTAATGTCTATCCAAGCAATGAATTTAGAGTAAGTGCATTGTATGCTTGTACTAGGAAGAACACCTATCTCAAAGATCTAAAAGATTATTGCTTTATCTAGAAACAATAGACTATAAGACATTGGGATTGGTCCCTATCACTAGTATTACAGTGATGCTTTTCATGCAATTTCAGATTATAGAATTTGATTATAAAATTTAATTATAGAAATCTTTAGTTTATTGCTTGTTGTTATAAGGGCCGGCGGGCCAAGTTGGTATAGTAAATTACATATGCTTTGAGCAAGGTCTTGTTGACAGTTGGGGTAGTGAACATGCTACTTTTTTTTATTGTTCACTGAATTCATTGTAAACAAAGAGAAAGAATGATACAAGAATATGATCTTGCGCTTCCTTGTTCAACAATTAACTATATTTGCATCCACATAGATCTTTTCCTTTGCAAAAATATATAATGTCCTATTTTCCTAATTTATTTAAACAAGATTGAATAGTAGACATAGTAGCATTTGATGCAATAGCTATAGATTGATAGACAATTGGTCCATATGTAACACATACTATACAATTGCAAAGTTTACCTACCCCAACATGTAGTGAATGTATAGTTAATTCATGAAATCTTAAGTTAATGCATGAAATTTTAGGCTTATTCTCATTTATTTATCATTTGTTGAAAATCTTGTGAATAGTTTATCCTTTTGCATGTTTGTTATTCTATTGAAGCTGACTACAGATGAATTTCCTCTCTCTGTCTTTCGGGTACCTGATAACTAGAAGTATTGCTCGTTGTCCTTAAATCCTGACTATAGGAAAAAAGAAAAAGTATTTTAAACAGTACAATGTGAGTGGCTAAGTGACTATTTCAAAAGCAAGTGCAATCGATGCAATAGTAAACCTCCCATTTAGTAGAGAAATGAACATAGTCCATGACATATAATACATTATTCATAAACATGAACCACAAAAAGATCAATAAGATTTGCAAAATAGTAGACCAACACGATAATTTATTTCAAACATTTCCCGTTAGCTATTGTTACAGCAACCAAGTATCATAAACATGGGAACAAGGTACTCATCAGTGGTGCACTGTCATAAAATAATATGCAAAACCAGAACCAAAAGCTAAAAATAGATAAGCTTTTAAAAAAATAAGCAAACAACAATAAGCAACAATAAAAACCTAGTACTTACACCAAATTTCATGGATTAACTATGCACTCACTACTTCTATGCTCATGATAATTTTAGCACATCTCACACACTTTTCTTTTCAAGCCTTGTTGATACACTATTACCCACATAAGCAATAAACACATAATTAATGCATTCACTCACCCATTATCCCCTACCATGCATATGTAATTGACTATCCATTTGCATCATTATTTCTTGTAACAACAAGCAATACTTCTATTTATCAAGTGCCAAAAACACATAGCCAAGCTATTCACCACAAATGCACTTTTGCAAAATAAAGAACATGCAAAAGTGCAATTGATAGCCAAAAAAAACCCAAAATTCTCTTAAGATTTCATGAATTGACCATGCATTCATTACACATATACTCACATGCAAAAATGCAATAAAGAGATACATAACCCACAATATTTCAAGCAAATAATAATAAAATGAGAAGAAGCACAAACAAAATGCAGCAGTCGCCCAACACTTCATGGAATTATCAAGTATCAAAAATACACAGCCTAGCTATTCACTAGCAATGCATTTTTATAGATAGGAAACGTAGCTAATAAACCACCAACTTTTCAACTAATGATACACAAATGACAATAAGCCACAAGAAAACCTAACACTCTCCTAAGAATTCATAAATTAACTATGTATTCACTGCACATCTACACACATGCAAAAATGCAAGGAAGAGCTAAAATACCCATAAGCTTATCAACAAATTATATCCAAACAAGAATAAGCAAAAACAAAACCCAGAATTCCACAAAGATCTCATGGATTAGCTATGTATTCACTGCATGTCTGCTTACATTACACAAGACATTGCCCAAAGTGTTCAGTTTTCCCTGTAACAGTTTTGGTTGTTAAGTATCAAAAACAAATAGATGCACCACTCACCAGTTGCACACCGCAAGCACTTTACAAAATGAGAAACATCAAACACAACAACTCACAGCCAGAAACCCTCAAGCTTCTCAACAAATAGTAAATAAACAATATGCAATCTAACCAAGCATTGTCTACTTATCTTCACACCAGTTGAGTAGTACATATTGCGAGGTTTGCATTTAATGCATTAAACATGCATTTACTGCTTCAGTACCCATACATTGCCAAAAGTTGTGTATCATTCATTTTTGTTAAATTGAATCAGCAAATTAGGAACCCATTATATTTTTTGCAAATAGTCAATTATTACATGCAAATTATATTGTCATTAGCAACAAGGTACTGGCTATGGAAGCAGTCAATTCATGTTTAATGCACTAAATGGTATAACTATTGCATCATAAACAATAGTATATTAAACGCAAATTTTGCAAGATAGATTTTCTGATATATTTAGAAATTAAATAGAAATCCTACAAAATTAGATGATAGGCTGATAGCTACCTCTATCCTACTATGAGTAGAAATATTATTCAGTGTTATAATGCCCAATTGTGCAAATAGATGCAGTGGATAACAAAAGACATGAAACAGTTGAAGCCAATAAGCAGGTTACAATTGTAGGACTCTCATTTGCAATTGACCGGTAATAAATATTTATTTTGTCTCTCTGTTGCTTCATGCAAGCATATTACTATTGGAACAATGTACTATTGATGACTAGTTAGTGTGTTTGTTTATCCTGTCATGCTCATAATTTTACACTAGAAAAACCCAACAATTTTTTTTTTGTTTTTTAAACATAGTAGTTAAGGTAATTACTAAATTAGTTAAGAGCAATATAAATACCTATCACTATTTTATATAACTAAAATGTGCAATATTAATTATTATTATTTTATACAATATTATTAACTCCACATTATTGTAATTCATTGCAAGTAAAGATTATTTACGCATCTTGGGTAGTATTGACATTAACATTTGTATTGAGGCACGACCTACCGTTAAATTTCATATTTGCTTATTTCAAACGGATTAATGTAAATGTTTTCCCATTAATTACTTCCTATTTGCATGCATAGTAAAATAATATTTGACTTCCACACAAATCTACTTTTACTATTTTTGCATTGACTTACCAACAATATTAATAGTAATGCATATTTAATGCCACTTTTTGAATTTATAGTTTTACATGACTATGTTATTTCCTAATGCTGGTTTTTTTGTTTTTTTTAATTTTTCATTCAAAAATGTTACTTACTTAGTGATTAAATTGGTTAATAAAATCCGCCTTTGACTGAAATGTCTTTAACTCTAATGGTGATAGTATAATTACCATACTTGCCAAACAACATTAATATCAAGATTTTATTTTTATTTTTTATTATATTTTCTCATTTAATTTAACTGGTTTATTAAGAGTTTGTATAGCTTCTAGATTTAATTTAATTTGTTCCTATTTTCTGTGTCAATTCATTTTTATCCTTCTCTTTATTATTTGTCATCCTTATCATCTTCGTAGTGTCTATCGTATCCACAAGGGTCTTTTTCCTCTTTTCAATTTCTCTTTGGTTTACTAACTCTTTTTGTTTTTCTTATTTTCTTGTATGTTTTTCTTTCATTTACTCTTTGGTTTCTCTTGCTTTATTTATATATAAATTATTCGAGTGTTATTTTTGTTTCCTTTGTCTATCTATTATTATTTATTTTATTCATTTCCTTTATTTGATTTCTTTCTTTCTTTTTTGCGTTTCTTGTTTTCCTTCTTTTGGTTTCGTTATTCTTTTTCTCTTTACCCAATCTCTTTTATTTTTTTGTGTTTTCAAGGTTGTTAATTCCTTTCTTATTTTCTTTCTCTAGGTTTATTTAATCTTCTTTCTTTTTTCCTTTTTCTTTTATTGCTCTTGTTGCAATTTTTGTTTTTTGTATATATTTATATTCTTATTCTTGTAAGATTTGTTCCTTCTTGTGTTCACTTATTGGCATTGTCTCCTTCATTTTTTTGTTAATCTCCTTTCACTTGCACCGTGGCTCTTTACTTCTTTCCTTCCTCTTTACTCATATTTTCCTCTCTTCCCTTATTTTCGTTGACATTAAAATTTTTATTTTTCTTTTTCCCCCTTTCTAATTTCTTCCTTGCTTTTCTTTATATTCTTTGGTTTTATTTCCTTTTTTCTTCCTTCCATGTATATTCTTTTATTTTCCTATATTCCTATATTCTTATTCTTGTAACATAGGAATATAGGAATATTCTTTTTCTTATAGAAATAAGAATATAGGTATATTATTTTTCTTGTAAGATTTGTTCCTTCTTTTGTTCACTTATTGGCATTGTCTCTTTTATTTTTTCATTAATCTCCTTTCACTTGCATCTTGGCTCTTTACTTCTTTCCTTCCTCTTTACTCATAATTGCCTCTCTTCCCTTATTTTCGTTGACATTATTTTTTTATATTCTTTTTCCCCCTTTCTAATTTCTTCCTTGCTTATCTTTATATTCTTTGGTTTATTTTCCTTTTTTCTTCCTTCCATGTATATTCATTTATTTTCCTTTTTGAAGTGTTTTTATTTGTAGATTTAATTTGTTCTTCTCTTTGACCTTCGCTCTATTCCTTTGTTAATTTTGTTTCTTCCTTTATTGTTAATTTTTGCCTTCTCCTTACATTTTCTCTTTGATATTTTTATCATTGGGTTTATTCATTTTCCCTTTTATCTTTATCCTTCTCCTTCTTGTTTGATTTGTTTCATTTATTCTTATCTACATTTATTCCTAATTCATTGTATTTAGATGTCCCCTTGCTTCTTTGTATTTTATTCATATTTCTTGGTTTTTTCTTCCTTCTTGTTTTTTCTTTTGCTCTTCCCTTATTGTAATTGGTCTTCTCTTTTTTCTCTAATTTGTTGTTCTTCCTCATTTTTAGTCTTGTCCTTGGTCTACGTGCCTCCTTACCTTCCCCCTCCTCTCTTCTTTTTATCTTGTCTAAGTCTGCAATTATCCTTTCATTTCTCATGCTCTCTTTCATCCTGATGATGGATCATGTAGTGTGATCCGAAACGTTGATGCTAAAAATTTTTGCACACAATCAAATCCAGAAGCTATACAAACTTATGATATGGATTGTGGAAACTTATTATCATTAACTGTCACTTATTGCCATCATAATGACTTTACTTATTTAATATTTCTACAGTTACTTTTATTTATTTAATATTTCTTTTCTTTTTTTTCGGCCTTTTTCCTTTAATAATATTATATTAAGAAACTGCTGCTCCATCAGCATTTATAAGATAATTAATTTTGATATATATAACATTTTTTAACATTAACTCATATTATTATTATATAAGATAATAAGATCAGCACATATAAAAAAAATAAAAATATTTAATCAAACTCGTCTATGCAAGGAAGAACATGCTGAAGGACAACAGTTATCTTTACCAAGATGCTTATATTCTAAGCACAACTATGGAGAGCAAATCCTATCGAAAGGGCTACAATGAACGTCTTTTTTTAAGGCAACAGTTAATTAAAGGAGAAATTACCATGTTAATATACAGCCCCTATTTGCAAGATTAATATACACTGTGAACCTAAATATCACTAATAGTGCAGCAATCCGAATTCAATCGAAGGCAACACGTCACAAACGGGGCATGCTGAAAAGACAAATTAAGGATCAAATAATTATGATATTTATAATGGTGAGCGTTATAATCTTCTTCTTTTTTTATTATTTAATTCTAAAATGAAACCTCACTTTTAAAAGTTTGTCACCTGCAATATAATTATTTCTATATGTGAAAGATGGTTGGGTATTATATTTTTCCTTTGTTGTATTTCACTGATATTGAAATACCCATGCCTGACAGGAAAATAATAATTTGAGGTATCAGACTATAATAATTCTTTTCTGCTTCAGCCATTAAAGATTGGGTTTGTAAGCAAGCTTTACTCAGATTTTAAAATTATTGAAGGAATAGTCTTAACATATTTTTCTTCTAAATAGTGCTGCTGAACAGCACTTTAAATAATTGAAGAATACAACCAGAGAATGCTTGAATTTACCATGCACCGTAACGTGGTTCCTCTTCTGAATAATTCAACGTCTATTATATGGGTTAAATTTTATTGCTTCACAACTTCGTTGAGACTATGACCAGGTAAGCATTTATCACAAATCAATGACCTTAGACTTTAGCCTGTTGAAATGAACGTTGACTGCCACAATGATGTAAGATTTCATTTCATCCATGTCGATTCGATGTAGCAAGAATAGGATGAATAAGAACGCAACTTTTTAGTCTCCTTATGGGCTGTTGTTGCAGTTGGATTTTTGAATGGAATGCAGGATGACATTGACTCATAACGCGGGAGGCAATAATGAGATGTGATATAAATATTTTCTTCTATTATCAACTTTAACTTGCCTCATAAACGAGAGAGCAAATCGAGTGATCATTGCTCCCGCACATTTTTTCTTTTGTTTTTTTTTAAAATTTATATCAATTTCTGTATCGCACCCAAAAGGTTCATTGCTCTGCAACCATTCTTGTCGATGCTGATGATGGGAATTATGGGAAATACTAAGTACACTGGCTTTATAGCTTCATTGTATGCATTTAAGATGGTATGGGTCATCATCGTAAGAGTTGCATCACGGTCATTCTAGATAGGGATAACCATTAATGAAAGTGCTTCCCTTTCCTTACAGTCATAAGTTTAATCAATAGACCCAAGGTTAGCCATTAATGAAAGTGTTGCCCTTGCCTTATGTCAAAAGTTTCTGCAGCATAGGCAGGGGCTTTGTATCCACCGAGCCAGTAACCAGGAACGATGACCAGGTTGAAAGTTCTGAACCCTGATCAGATCTACTTATTGATAGTGACTTTTTTATTATATTTATATTCTTTGCTGGCTGTGCAGTTATCAATGGCAATACTTCATGTATTAACATGGCACGATTCATGTGAAATTTTGAGGGGAGTTTCTTCAAAAGGCCCTGCCCTTTTTGGTTTTCTTTATGGTTATTTTTTTTTTTAAAAAAAATTTAGAGGACCAGAGCTTGAGTCTAGTGCCTCAGTCCACCCAACCTTTTGGCACTCCCCGCTGCTCACTCACTTTACCTCTATCACATTATTCACAACAGGAGTCTACATATGGATAGCGATCAAGACTATTATTGACGGAATCCCTTTTACCAGTTTGAATCTAAAGAATGTTCCCATTATCATAAGGAAAGAGGAGCCATTGGAAGATATCTATGTTTCAATATTTTATTTTATATTTATTGCACACGAGATTTTTTTTTTTTATTTTCAAATCCTGAACTTTGTTTTGTATATCAGTTCAAATACCATTTTATATATATGTATACATTTGTTGCAGCCACTTGCATGGTTGGGTTAAAGTCCTCAGAATTCTGTCATGATTTGTGAGTATTTAAGACATTAGTTTATATATGCGTTAATCTTGCAAATGAGTTAATCCAATTAAAAAAAATTCATTATATTAAACTTAAGCAACTTCTTTTAATGAATTTATTTATTTCTTTATTTTTCCTATCTTATCACAGTGAGTACAATCTGAAAATGAATAGATATAACTAGTATAGTTTTATTACACAGAATATGAATAGCTGCAGATGCCTAACCAGAATATAAGAATATTTTGTGCAGTATAGTAAACATTTTGCATTCTACCTATTTAATGGAGATATATACATATTTATTAAATGAGATATCTCCTTTCTTTTGAGAGATTCGTACTAAATCATTCTATTTATTTATTTTTTAAAGAACCATTCATTTATAAATCTGCCTACACTTAGTCTATGAATTCATTCGCTCCCTTCACACAGATATGGTTTGAGACTATCAAATGGACTGCAATTATTTTATCTCCATTTTTATCATAACTCTATGTTTGTTGGCGATGCAATGCCCTATAAGAATAAAAATATCCCTTCTTTATTTACAAGTCTGGATACTGCAACCTTAATATGCCATTGCTTATACAACAAAAGAGAGTGCGAAATCTGAAGTTTATCATTTGGCATAGTATCTATTCAAATGCCTATCCCTTAAACATTTCTACCAAATAATAGTCCAAGTAAGATAAGTCAATAACATATCACAAATAGACAAGATCCCATCCAACAAGTGGCATTCTCACCTTGTTCTCCACTCCAGACCAGAGAAACCTTTTCTGAATTTTTTCAATGGCCTCACCATATTTAGCAGGAATTTTAAATATACTGAGAGCATAAATAGGAAGATTTTGTAGAGAAGCCTTAAGGAGCTGGATTTTTCTAGCTTGATTGAGAAGAGCTCCTTTCCACCCCAACAACTTCTTATTGAATTTTTCAACCAAAGAAATCCAGAACGAGTCCGAAGGTTTAGAACAAAGAGGTAAGCCAAGATAGGTTGATGGAAGAGGCTCAAC
>VDFB02206871.1:0-16430 GCA_007258455.2 Sequoia sempervirens | reverse complement strand
TATGAAACCTGACGAAAAATTCTGAATAGTTCCCCATAATATTTCAAAATATGTAAGAATATAATTTGTAATTTCAAATTAGAATGTAGTTTCTAATCTACCAGGGTTTATTTTTGAAAAAAATCTATTTGGTGAAAATTTGAAATTTCTACCGCAAGAGAATTCTTAAATTTCAGAAAATAAGTAGTTGTCCGTCTCTGACCTCTAACTACAATAAATGATAATATTTTTTTATAATATTTTAGATATAATTAGAGGACCTGTCCCATGTGATGTACAATTTTTGTAATTTTTCCAATAAATAATTAGAATTGTGAATTTTAATTACAACTTTAAAAATATAAAACTCATATGTCTAACCACCTTAACTTGGTCAAAAATTCTATGAAATTCAATTTTTTTTAACACTATGTATGTGAAGCATAGAATGTGACATATTTTTCAAATTCAAAAAATGTGATACTATTTGAAAGCTATAGATGTTTTTTAATCAGGCTATCAATCGTGACTTTAGTCGTAATTCAAATGGAAAATGAATAATAATTATTTATTAAATTAAAAGCAAAGCATAATTTATATTGGTGGAAAGATGAGAACCTCCTTTAAAAACCCTTTCTATTTCATCAATTTTGGGTAAAAAAGTCGTCACCACATACCCTACAAAAACCCACCATATCGCCACTTTTTGGCCCATCATGATCCTCACATACCTATAAATAAGAATTTATTTTATTTTAGAAAGAATAGGACTTAATTAGTGACATAATTAAATAAATAAAATTTATTTAATTAATCAGGAAGGAATAAAGATAGAAATGAATTAATTAAATAATTAATAAAATAATTATGAGTTTAGAAAATAATTAAATAATTAAAATTATTTAATTATGAAGAATGAAAGGGGAAATGATGAAGAATCTAAGAGTCTCAGGCCTAGGACAATTTTTAGTGTCTACAGTGGGCCCCTGGATTAATGGTCCCTATTTGGTGACGTGGTTGCATCTTGACCACTCCTTGCGCTCCCCACTCGATCTTAATATTGATTAAAATATTTTAGTGGAGTGAGCAGGTTGGTGACGCATGTCTTTGGTGGGACCTAGATGGGAAGCCAAATGATGTGATAGATGTTGAGGTGTAGCCAGGTGGTGTTGCCCGATTGTGCAATGGGTTGAATCACATTATTGTTTTGAGTCATGTGGTGCTAATGTTGATCGAGTGACCAAGATTTAAAGTAGTCTAAATCTGACGATCGGGTTTTAAAGTTATGGGCAGTGAGTGATAGGCATTGGATCTTGGCGTGAGTAGGATAAATCGATCGACAAAGTTTAAAGTGTGATTTCCCAATGGTTAGCTACCTTGTTCATGGATAAAGACTAGACAGTAATGGAGGATCAATTTCTTAGCTACTAGATTGACTCCAAATGGTTTTAGATCACATTCTTGTGCTTCTTCCAAGGATGAAGTGATTGGTGAGAGGTGCCATTTATTTCCTAAAGTGTTGAAGTGGTTATACTCTTTATCAGGTAAGTTCTCCTTGATTCTAATTACAGATTTCCTAGGGGTGACATGCTTGTTTTTAGAATGCCATTAATGTTGGAGTGTGCTCGAGATGTCAGGGGCATTCATGTCTGGTTGTTGCATTAATTTGGGGGGAAATTCTCTATAGACTGTAGTTTGATACGGGTGCTTTAGTCCAAAACCCTAGTTTGGTTAGGGTTATTAATTTCAATTTCAAATTTGAGTTATGCCTACACTATAAAGAAAATTTTTATTGTTTTTGTTTGGGTCAAGACTTCTACTCTCCAACCTAAGTGATCTGGTGTAGTGTTTCCTTACCAAATTTTGTTTCTATGCTTTTTGTAATTCATTGGTTTGAGTCAAGTTGAATAGGGTAAATCCTTCGGACATAGATAGGGAATGTAATATACTTTGTAATAACAATAGATGACCACCATACAACATTTGTATTCTAATTAAATGTATATGTCAATCTGTATATTCTCCAAACATTATGTGCAATATATTTTGAATCCATATAATTAATGGTTGTGTTGATGCTTTAAACACATTTGTTGTTTGAGTTATGTTTATGTTTTCCTATCATTCAAGGAGTGGTATAATTTCTTGCATAGAGATAATGAGGGTATTGTAGTGCAGTGTGGATAACTAAGTAACTTGTTGATTGACCTTTTGTTGGTTTCCTGTTACAAGGTAGTAGGGTTATGAGAAGCCATGGTTGGTCTGTTATAGGAGTTTATTTCATTCCTGAATCCATGTGGATTAGGCACTAATCAAGGAGATTCACAAAGTGCGAAGCTAGGGAAGATTAAAAAAAAATTAATTCAAAAACATTTCTTATTTTCTTTCATGTTTTCCCTTTCCACAATACCAGAAACCATTATTAGTAGTGAAGGTTGTATAGATGAATTATCCCATTGAAGGCCTTCCACCATTGGAGTGTGACGATCTACATTAATGTATAGGGATGCCCACCTTGGTCTTGTAGAGCCTAAAGTGCAAAGGAGAGGCTTGCCAATCATTCATATCCTATTTGTTGGCCACTGACCTAGGGTTTATGAGTATAAGTAGTAGCTACCCTTTAGCAGATGCTAGACCATCAGTTGGAAACATGAAAAGTTGCAAAAGATTTTTTAGATTATACATTGTTGATGGAATATTCTAGATTTTTTTAAGTGTTGTGTGTGGTCCATGAGTTGTCTTTGGATTTTTGTAAAGAACGTACTTAAATGTTTAATGGTGTTAACATAGGCTCAACTAACCTTGGGTGTTTACACTAATTATGAATATGCTTCAGTGTTTGTGGAAGTGTGTCATGAAGTGTGTTTATGGATTTACATTCTAGTTAATGTGTGATGTGGTCCTCATTCATTCCTCTCCACCACAGGAATATTTTAATTCCAACCTAATTTGAATTTGCATGCTTGAGATGCATAGCCAACCTTGTAAATTATTTTCAAGGTTGAGGATAGTATATATATGTGTTGATTTGATGAAGGATTGGTGTGTGTGGTGTGAAGTGTTGAGATGTGAAGTGAAAAAGTGCAAAACGTAGTATGAGCTTTAATACCTAAGACTACTGGAAGTAGTAAGAAAAATGTGTCTACATTCTTCAGAGAGTTTGAATGTTCTAGTGAATTAGAGGTGGAACTTTTCTATTTCTCTATGATGGATTTCTCATATGTATTCAATCTTCTATCTTCTTCTTTCTAATCTGGTAGTGAGCCATTGGTAGTGAGACCTTCTTTCTTTTCAGAAGTGATCCCTCTGGTAGTGAGCCTGTTGTATTCAGTGTTGTAATTATATATTACAAGCTAATCCTCATTTTATTTTTCCCTTCTTGGGTTTTCCACATAAATCTAGTGTTATCATGTGTATGTCTATGTTTTCATTATTATTTCTCATCTTTATATTTTTTTAATTTATGATAAGGGTTTAAAGGTTGTTAAGGATTTAAGGATTAATGCAGATCTAAATGCTAATTATAGTTTTGATGTTTTAATGTATAACTGATTCACCCCCTCTTTTTAGTTGTCTTGTGTATTCAAAAATTGGTATCAAAGAAGTTTCCTTGGAAGAAAGCTGTAGTGCCCTCCGTTTCGGTCGTCATTGATGTCAAGTAAGTAGTTGTTATTGGTAATGTCATGTCGTTGTGGTGATTTTATGATTTAATTTAATTTTAAAGTTATGAAATAACATTAATATTATGCTGGGATTTAATTAATAAAGTTAATTTAATTATAGGGTTACTTGTTTTATTTGGAATTAAATAAAGAATTAGATTCATTAATAAACGCGAATTTAATTATCTTTGGTTGTTTGTTATTGAATGTAATCAGAAATTATGAGGAAAGATAATTATCATTTAATAATTAAATTCGATTAATAAATGTAAAAGTGAGAAAATATTAGAAAGGATTAAATATTAAAATTTCACTTAAGTTTGAATGATGGTAAAAAAATGAGAAAAGCCAGTAAAAGTTTGGTACCTAATTTAATTGATAAGTTAATAATGTTATTATGGTAAGCAAGGTGATGAAATAAATTCTAATAAAATATATTATTAATGTTTAAAATAAATACTAACTATATTTGGCTGGCAAACTATCGTAACAGTTGGGAATTGATTCTGGATTTGTAACTGACTGAGAAAGAAAAAAAAAGGCGATAACTACAACACTTGAAAATAACCATCTTATAGCAAGAAGAGGGAAATTTTTCAAGGGGCCAATATTCACTTTCTAAGATAATTGGCAACCTGCACAGAGAGGGATTGGCGTTTTGCTTCGAGTGCCTGACTTCAAGTCTTCATCCTCGCAGCAGTGGGAAAAAGAGAAGGAGAAAGGCGAGGTGCAAATATGTGACTTATGAGTAAGAGAATTAACGTATAAATTTTTCTTTTTTGAATTTGATGCATTTCTGTTTGACAACCGTCATAAAAACGTGTGTGCAAAATACAGTAAAAAAAAAAAAGGAATTATGCATAAATTGTCACTTGAATGATTTCAAACTAGGATAAATTTTCCTTCCCTTCTGTTGTGTGGATAGGAGTGAAATTTGATAATAATGCAAGTAGACAACGATATTTCCAAATTCCAAAATTTACTTTCTAAAATAACTGGCTTCTCACATTTTTGCAACCGTAACTATCTCAAACTTGGAGGAAGCTTGGTTCATGTGTCTTCTCTGATGTCGTTAATGAGCAGATTGTTCAAGCAAAGAAATTGAGGACCAATGAGCAGATTATTTAATTCTCTTGGTCTGCGCAATGTTTCAAGCCCTTGCCAGTTACCTCCGTTCAGTCGAAGCTGAGAGAAATTGATGTTATTGGATACAGTGTTTAGATGAGCTTCTTCACATAGTCTGGTAATCTAAATGTATAAATCTCCCTGAAACCGTTGGCAAAACCATCACAGCTGCAACGTTAGACTTGCAAAAGTGTAGTAAATTAAATAGTCTCTCTGGTTTCTTTGACAACCTGTCACTATTACAGCAGTTAGAGTTGAGACATTATACAAAATTAATAAGTCCCCCTGAAGTCATTGGCAACCCGTCATAGCTGCAACTTTAGACTTGCAAGGGTGTAGTGAATTAAAATGGTCTCTTTGGCTTCATTGATACCTGTCATAATGGCGCACAGGAACCCGGTAGGGTGTGTAGATTTAAATAAATTTTATGTTTCTAGTTGCAACCCATTTTTGCTGACGCGCCTGGCATAATGGAAGTTTAAAAGTTTAAAATAATCCCCCTAGTTTCATTGCCAAATGTTAGAAAAGAATGTGATCTTGGTTGTAAAATTAAATAATTATACTTTATAATGAAATTGGTGACGCATTAGAGTATTGGGTAATAGAGATTGCTGTTTTATAAATGAATAGGTTTAAGGTAAATATTATGTGAAGGGTAAATTATTTTATTAATATTATCTTGCTTTTAGGTAATATTCGTAATATTAGTAGTTAGGGAAATACATTGGCATTCAAGGAAGTAATCTGTAATATATTTCTGAGTACATCAGCAGTTAATAAGGACAGATTAGGGTCAATCAAGGGAATGGCATTCAAATAAATAATAAACTTTCCTCAGAAAAGCAACAGATATAATAAAGAGATTAAAGGAATATTTTCTGAAAGTAAAGCAGTCATATGAATGTAAGGAGATATTCAGATCTAATAAAGGTAGATACACATTTAAAAGAGATATAGAAAGGAAAAGAATAAATAAGAAATATATTTCTGAGTATTGTAGAGGATTAAATAACCTTCCTGATACCTTTGTTAACCTATCATTTCTAAAGCTTTTGAACAAAATAGGAAACTTTAAAGACTTAAATAATTATGTTGATTCTTTTGTTAATCTATTGGAGTGGCTGCATCTGATCTTTAAGTCGTAGTTTCTTTCTCATGTATTTGTATTGTATAGTATTAGGATTTGCCACGTAGAAGAATTAGTTATTAAATAAATTGGACTAAGTTGTATGTAAAAGATAACTATATTTATTTATTAGGTTATGTTATTTTGAGGAAAATTTACTTATCTATAATTCAGTAATAAATGGCCCTGATCTTATTAAATAGATATAAGAATGGGATTAAGACTAGAAAAGAGGGAACTAAGTCAATTATGCTTTAACTAAGGGATGATTAGATCTTTTTGATATTATTATTTTAACCATCCAACATTGACAACTATGTGTATTGCTACTAAGGCAAGTTGACAAAAGGCATGAAGGTACACACCTTTTTGTAAGTTTGATTATACAAATCTAAAGTATGTTTATTTGATAAAATGTTAGAGAAATGTATTTCTTTAGTATTTCTTATATGTTTTATTTGCCACATTTTAGCCTTCGTGGTAACATCTCCTCATATTTTAATATCTTGTAGACTTTTTATGTGGTTGGTTACTTAGAATAAAATATTGCTACAATTACTTGTGAATTATTGTGCCAGGGAATGAATTAGATAAATAATTAAAGTGAAAATGGTTATTTCGATAGGTTGCTTAGTAAAATATTATTTAACAAAATATTTTAACAGAATAAACATTATTGAATTAGGTATTTAATTTTGTTGCAGATAAATGAACTGTGTATTTAGTTAAAGTAAATTGGTTTATATGGTTAATTAAGTTTTAGGGTTCACTAAAGGAGGTAAGTGATTCTACATTTACATAGTTTCTTTTACTTGAAGGTTAAATGATAAAGTTATTTTTAAGTGAGGATAAATCCCAGGTTCACAGGTTAATTAATTTAAATGTTACTGATTAAATGTTAAATGGTTTTAATTACCTTTTGTTATCTAATGAGTCTGTGAATGATAATTATTCATCAAACTACTATGTGAAATAATCCATTAGTATCGTCACCTTAGTATTATAATAAAGTTGTAATTTATAGAATTGTCATCTTAGTATTACATTTTAAAGTTATAATTAGGATTCGTATTAAGCAGATGATGGAGCTGGTTATCTTATAGATAATATAGTTATTTTAAATATAATTATTTTTAGTAAATACTCTCTTAATTAAATTAAGCGGATATGTTAAAATAAGTAGTAAGAACGTTGAAATAATGCTTAAATTAAAGGAAGGTCTTTATGGTTATAATGTGTGAGTAAATGTGTTTTAAACAAAGTGTTTTGATTACTGGTTTAAGTGATATTTAATTATTTTAAGTTGGGTGTTATTTATGGGATATTTTTTGAGATGTCTCGATGGCCTGTTCATTGTAAGTGTTTTCAGATAGTGTTCTTCAAGGTTGATGTGTTTGATGGTTTCCTTGTATGGAATTATGTGTGTGAAAGGGGAACCCGTATTATTGTTCATGATGGTTTTAATTTGTGTTTGGAAGAGTATGCTTAAGAATTAGTGTCTTATGGCTTATAACATCGGATTATATCTTCACTTTGCAATATTGTGATATCCTTGAATGATGGAAATGATTGATCGTTAAAATAATCTTCTTTTTTGGTTTCAAGTTACTTCTTATTGAATGAATGGATATATTATTAGAACGTGTGGTTTTATGTATTCTTTTGATGTGACTTTTTGTGAGTTGATTTTGGGTTGGAAATTTTCTCTCAATGTATGTTGCTATTCGTTGCGAACCCATATGTTTTCTTTTGGTTCTTTACCCTAAGTGGCAAATCGGTTAATGTTATCTTTGTTCTGCTTGAGTTGTTAATGAGTCAAATTGAAAAGTTCTTTGAATTATGGGTATTCCGAGAGGAGAAAATAGAGGTTTCCCTTGGATGTCCGATTTAGTTCGTATCGAAGTTGTTGATGTTGTTTAAGGGAGTTGTTGATCTTATTTTGATGTATTCTCTCATCATATTTGAATTGAAAATAGCTTTCAAGGTTATGTTTTTTATTGTTGTCAGATTTTCATGGGGAAACCCTAGTGTAACTTTTTGAGAATCTTCCAGAGGCTTGTTTTTATGGTTGGTCAATGTTCTCTCTCTATGTGCTTTGATGTGGCAAGTGCCTTGATATTTGGAATTTAAAAGGATTGTACATGAATCGTTGAGATTTTGATTATGTATTTATGGCAAGATGGGTAATGCCTTGCATGCTTCTCTGTTGTGATCTAATGTACTTGTTATGTTGTACAACCCTTGGTTTTGGTTTTTTATGTTTTGAGTGTCTAGAGTGAGAGTGGCTCTAAGTGGGTGGTCGGCGCACAAAGGGGCGCCAGGATAGCCCTCGTTAGAGTAAAAATTAAAAAGTGATAATTTAAATAATTAATTAGGGGGTGGGTAGAATCACATTAAAAAGATAATTGATGCCTCATCCGCCTTTGAGTGCTACCACAGACTAAAGGGGATTGAGAAGGCCGTGGTTGGCATGTTCGTTGCCTTGTCTTCGCGAAGGGTAACGGATCCGCATGAGCAACCCTATGGGGTGCCCTTGAAATAGGTAGTTGGATAACCATAGATGGAGGCGGCTCCTAGTGCTTGAGTTGTCTGGATAATTCGTCAGTAGACAGAGGCGGCACCTTGCGTTAGTGGTAGTCTGGAGAATCCATGTTAAGCCATGCGATGACACTCTCCTTTAACACTCCTTCTGATGTTGCTTCTTTGGAAATCCTCTGGAAGTGGTTCTTTCTCTTGAATTGATGGAACATAGTTGTTTGAAGTGATTTATGGTTTTACCCTATTTTGTCTTGGGTGTACTTTGTGGTCTTGTATGATCTCATTGATATTTGATTTATGACCTTTTACCCTTATGGTCCTGTGATATGATGTTATTGGATTAGTTAACTGCAATTTGGAATTGTATTATGTTTATTAATTCGGCTTGATTTGGAAGTGTTTTATGATCTTCCTTTGGTTCCTTGTTTACTGGCTATTGCTTTGATTTAGGTGATGAGACTTATGACTTTAAGTTATTATGTTGACTCTTGGATGTGGTTGATTATGTAATTGTAATCCTTGAGTTTTATGATACTTTTGTATGTTGTTGAGTCTTGTGGTTCCATGTTTGGATGTTCTTGGTTGAGGTCTCTTTCTTGTTAACTCCTAGCATGGGGGGTGGGTCTTCGGACTCACATGGTCGGGTGGAACGTGCCAAGCACCCCATTGGGTCCCCAGTTGAGGATTGGGAGGTGTGGATTGATGCTATTGCGGCAACTCCAGAGTTGTATCTATCTTGGAGCCAGTTTGATACTTGGTATTCATCGGTTTATTTGTATCATGTTATATTGTGTATGGTTTACATTTATGTTGGAGACACTTTTGTATCATTGTACTTCTTAAACATTGTACTGTAATGTAATGTAATGTTAAACCTTATGTGGTGATTGGCCATGGTGGTTGTTATTTAGGGTGTTGAATTAATCATGTATTTATGTACATAGATGGTTTCTTATCATTGATCATCATGTATGTGTTATATTTGTTAATGTTTACTTTGTTATGGATTATATTTTTGGATTTTATTCTTTATTGTTGTTGTATGGATATAAGTTGCGTAATGACTCTTCGTGTACCCAAAAGGATGTATGTGTTAATGAATCTGTTTAAATGAAATTCATGTTATGACTTAATGTGTTTTACATGTATGTTATGTTTAATTTTTAAAAAAAAAAAAAAATTGCTAGAATTATTGTGTTGTTGTCCTTTGGGGTTCGCACGGTGAGGCGTTACAAAAGCTTAATTACTTGATGTAGATCTGAGATGGAATACAAGAAAGAGGCTCATCTATTTGATGGATTATATTATGCATTTTGGAAGAATAGGATGAAAGACTTCCTTATTTCTCTAGGGTTTGGAGTTTGGAAGTCTATTGAAATTGGATATACAATTATTACAAATTGTTTGAATACTAGTGATGAGATCAAGGAATATGAGAATAATGGAAAAGCAAGGTATGCTCTTTTGATTGGTATTTCTAATTTAGAACTTGTGAAATTTATGAGCCTTAAAACTACTGGTGAGATCTAGAAAAAGCTAGAAAGTATCTACGAAGGAGATGATAAGGTCAAGCAAGAAAAGATGTAGAATTTGAAGTCTAAATTTGAAACCCTAAAGATGATAGAAGATGAAAATATTATAGGATACATGCATAGAGTGGATGAAGCTGTCAATTCCATTAGGGGCCTTGGAGGAAAACTTGAAGAAGATGAGGTGGTAAAGAAGGTATTACGAACTCTTCCTAAATCTTATAGTCATAAGTTTTCTGCTATTGAAGAAGCTCAAAATTTAGATCACTATTATAGAGATTAGTTCTTTGGTGCTTTGAATAATTTTGAATTGAGAGAGTTTGGTCAAAGTGATTGAAGGAAATAGAGTACTTTTAATGTTGGAAAATAAAAGAATAATGAGGAATCCGACCTGGATGAGTTTGATGAGCTAGAAGCAAACCTTGTGAGGAGATTCAAAGAGGGCATTGGAAAATACAAAGGTAAGTTACATTTCAAATGTTTCAATTGTGGAAAGATAGGTAATTATTTTTCAAGATGTCCAATCAAAGCTTCAAATGATATATTTAAGGAGAATAAAGGTAAATCAATTAAGAGAAGTTATTATGTTAAAGAAGATGCCAATATATCTTATGGTGAAAATGATGAATGCTTGTTTATGGTGATAAATGTTGGAACTAATTCTAATAACTTTGATAGATGTATGAATGAATTTTCTCTAGAAGTAGGTCATAATGGAACTATGGTGACTAATTTTCATTATAGAGAGCACAAAAACTACTTTATTGTTGACAATGGATGTTCAAATCACATGATAGGTGATAAAAGTATGCTTTTTAAACTTGAAAAGTTTGAAGGAGGTCTTGTTAAGTTTGGAGATGATGTATTTGCTAAGATGTGGAAAAGGATCAACCAAATTTGATGGAAAGCATAATGCAGATGATTTTCTTTATGTTAAGGGTCTTCAACATAATCTTCTAAGTGTAGGAAATGATATAATCTTATATTTCAGGATGGTGGTTTTGAGATCAAGAAAGGCTCCAAAAATCTAATTGTTGTAGGAAGGACAAATGGAAATGTTCATCAGCTTAAGGGCGCTAATTATATGTTCTTTATGAATCAAATAAATGAAATTTGGCTATGGCGTAGAATAACATGTTACATAAATTTTGATAGCCTAGTAAGAATCAGCTCTACTTAAGTTGTGAGAGATCTGCCAAAGATTACTAAACCTATAAATGTAGTTTGTAAGGAATGCTAGGTTGGGAAGCAAAAAAGAAAAAGGGTCAATTTCAAATAATTTTCTATCACAATACTTTTGGAGTTGGTGCATACAAGCCTTTGTGGAACTACAAGAACAAGAGGTTTTCAAGGAGATAGATATTACATGTTGTTAATTGCTAATTACTCTAGAATGACTTGGGTGGATTTTCTCAAAGAAAAATTAGAAGATATAGATAAGTTTAAGGAATTCAAAGGTATGGTTGAGAATGAAATGGATATAAAAATAAAATTTTTAAGATTTGATAGAGGTGGAGAGTTCACCTCCAATGATTTTAATATTTTTTGTGAAGATCATGGAATAAATGTACATCTATCAACTCCTAGGAATCCTCAATAGAATGGAATGGTGGAAAGGAATAATAGGACTATTTAGGAAGAAAATCTATCAAATGTCTACTAGAGAGAAGTAATTCATATTATAGTCTACATACTTAATAGAGCATGAGCAAGACAAACAGTTCAAAGAATCCATATGAGTTGTGGTATGGAAGAACTCCTACTGTCAAATACTTCAAAGTGTTTGGAAGGAAGTGCTATATCAAAAGAGATGAAGAAAATTTAGGAAATTTTGATGCAAAGTCTAATGAAGGAATCTTCCTTGGATACTCTACAAAAAATAAAGCTTATCGATGCTACAACAAGAGGCTAAAAATGATTGTTGAAAGGCCAAGTGTCAAAACGGATGAAGAAATACATAAAATCTTAGTGATGATAGATGTTTATGAATTAGATGAGTCCTTTTGTAGAGTGAACTGTTGATTTTCGGCTCCTATGCACAACTCTTGCACTTCTAGGGTTTTTCACCTAAAAGGAGCGAGATAGGAGCAAAAATGCTAATGGTTCATTCAAATAATGTTATGTGTGATGTTCTCTAACATAAATGAAGTTAACTAAATGCAATTTACTAATCCGAATGAATGAAAACGAATGCAAAAGTGAAATTTAAGATATGTTTTAAAACACACTGTGATATGCAAACAATGAAGTAAATGAAGAAGTTATGCAAAACAAAAAGGAATAGAATGAATTTGAGTGCACCTAGATGAAATGCGATGAATTTGGAGTGTTCTAGATGTTGGTTGAAATTACTAATTTTTCATAGTGGGACTCATTTTCCTAGGGTGGAGAATTAGTCCTCTTGGTGAAAAATTGTTAGAAGCAAGTTTTTGTCTATTGGGATCTAGAATTTGACAAAATTGAGATTTTCAGTCCTAAGGTGGGACTCATTCACCACAAGTGGTGAATCAGTCCTCTCCCAAATTTCTAAAAAATCAAGAGACAACTCTGCAACACCAAATCTAGAAATCATTGCTTGCCAGGTTGTCGAAGTCAATTCTATAGAAAACGGACAAAAAACCTTCTCCAAGCTTGAAATAGACTTAAGTTGACTTGAAGCACCTAGTTGACTTGTAAACCAATCTTCAACACCAAAAATATTATCAAATATGCATACCTAGGTTTGTAAATAAACATGCAATATGGGGAAAATGGTTTGTTGTTATGAATAGGGTTTGCCTTGTCAAACTCCCAACTCTTTGGTAATCAAACCCTTTAATAAAATAATGAAATGAAAAGGAAATGATAAACCAACATGCAAATGTTAATAACCTAATTAAAATCCTTGATGATGCAAGTCCTAAGTGTCAATACTACTTCCAAAGTGCTGAATAGTGCTTGAAAAGATGTTGTAAAACGTTTGAATGCTTGAAACATGAGATGAAATGCAATGAATGAGGAGATGTAAAATGAGGTGAAAATCACATTACACACACTTGTGCCTTAGTCAACCACTGACAGACCCACTGACACCTGAGCACCCAGATAGCATGACACTTCGAAATAGGACTTGATTAGTGATGAAAAGGTGATTTTTATGTGAATTGTGATAAATAGAGTTTAGAAGAATGTAAAAATGTCTTACAACACCTTCACAAGACATCATTATTTGAATTTTAGTACCTAAATAAACATGTTCAAGCCACAAGGTAAACATAAAAATAAAAGAAACATAGTTCCAACACCATGAAACAAGACCTAAAAGACCATGAAAAAGACAAGGGACCATTTTTCTACAAAACATTTGTCCCCCACTTTAGTGATCAGATGAACTTGCTTGAAACTCACACTAAAGTAGCCATGAACATCGAGAGGAGAGTTCAAATGCACTTACATTAGCAAGATGGAATGAAAACAATCAAGAGGGATGATCAAGCCCCCAGGATGAAGATCCCATGGCAAACTTGACATAAGAACAAAGGAACACATAAGTGTTGAGAAGAATTGGATGAAGCTTTGATCGTCAATCCAACTAGTTGTGGATTAGATCTAGGCTGATTGTTTGAAAAAGAGAATGTGTACTCACTCTAGGGAAACATAACACATGATGGTCCACTATGTGAGAAGGCCCAAATGTACCCACTATGAGGCCATAGAACTAGTTGTTCACTGGGTGAGAAAGCCCAAAAAGGTAAGATACATACACTAGTTGGTATTCTCTCACAAACACAAAAGTGGTTGTGGGGAAAATTCATGCTACTAGGTGGGCTTCCCGCTCAACCATATTAAAGTTATACCTGTTGATAACTTAACAAGGTGCCACAAAGAAAAATGCTATGAACAAAAAGACAAAGTACCACAGTCATGCAAGTTACGTTATGCAAGGTGGAAAAAATGTAAAAGATGTAAAAGAAGTTCAAAGGAGTCTTGTTTAGTTCATGTAAGGTTAGTCACTTAGGGAACATTGTGTCTAATGTCTCCAAGAGAGGACCAATCAAAATATAGTATATTTGCAACTTAGGGGATGCAATCAATTGCATCGGGCCACCAAGAGGAATGTAATCTGCTAGGATAGATCACAATTATGAAGGACATTACACCCAATTTCATCCACAAAGTGACGAAAAAATCATATAAATGAAAAGGCTACACTAGGAACCAAGAATTCAAATGAATTATGGTAATGTATGCCCCCCACTTTAAAGGAACTGCTACACATCATTTTGTGAGCAATTACTTTAAAGTAGAGATGAAGAGAAAATGTAGAAAGAAAACAAGAGATGAGAGCTAACTTGGAAAGCCCTATGCCAAGTCATATTTTTCAAAGTTAGGCTATGTCATGTCAAGGAAAATGAAAAAAAAAGAAAGGCAGTTGCCCCCCCAGAAAATAAATTACACCAAACACATAAGGGATCTATGGATTTGGGGTCACTATGTTCATTTCTGTAATGATTTTATGAAAGAGCTCAAAAATGTCATCATTCCCCAAAGCACATAGAACTAGAAGAATGAAAAAAAGAGAGTGAAAACAAAGAAAAATGAAAGTTTTTTTTGGGTCAGCATGGAAGAGACATTGTGGTCTCGACCCTTTGCATCATCCCCAAAAAGAAAACACAAGCGAAACGTAAGAAAATGAAAAATACAAAAGAAATTGAAAAAGCTTTTGGGTCAACATGAAGGAGACATTTTGGTCTCAATGCCTTGCATCATCCCCAAAATGAAAACAAAAACAAAAGAGAAAAAGACAAGGATCTTTTGTCAACATGAAGAGACATAGGGATGCTCTACACTTGTGTCATCCCCAAAAAAGAGAACACAAAAAGAGAAAAAATATAATGCCCTTTTGTCAACATGGAAGAGACATGTGGTATTCCTACAATTTGTGTCATCCCCAGAAGGAGAACACAAAAAAAAGAGAGAAAAAGAAAATGTACGACATATAGAAGAAGAGAGATACTAATAGAAGAAGTGTACAAAGAGAGGGAATATCAAATGCATGATACAGGGGAACATGATACACACCTGAAATGAAAAAGAGAAAAGAAAAAAGGCTAGTTAGGAAAAAGCAAGTCAACCGTCTAATAGGTCATCCACCTCCCAATCATGTTTAGTGTAATGCAAGGGTGGTTGACTATCCAAAGAAAGAATTGCAAGTGCCAAACCAAGAGTCATGCTAGGTTCTTCACTTGGTGAATAGGATGTATCATTTAAGCTCAGTGTAGATGAAAATAAAGAATTTAAATCATTATGCACTTCTTCATCTATTTTTACTATTGTTGCATCATCATCATCATCATCATCAAGATTAATGACAAACGGAGGATGAAGGGTGATTTCTAAGGATGGATGGATCAAAAGTGGAGGTTGTTGGATTGGTTCAATTTGTTGCAAAGGTTGCACTGGACTGTCGTGTGACAGGTTAGGAGAAGGAGGGTGGTCGTCTATTACTTCAGTCAAAGGTAAAGGTTGATTTTCTTTATTTCTTCTATGCAAGATTGATGAGCAAGGAGATGACGATGACACCTTCGTTCCCTAGCACCATGGTTTCATTTAATTTTGTTTTGGAGTTGTTGAGATGTAAGAGTAGATTGAGTCATCATAGGTTCTGTAGACATGGAAAATATACTGACATACTTGATCTTGATTACTAACATCATTTCATCCTGAATCACCTTCTTAGCTTATCATCACTCTTCGTCCCTTAATTAAATAAATAATCATTTATCTGATTAATTCATTCTCTCTTGTTAATTAAATCAATCAATCTTATATAGTTAACCCTATGTTTCTATTTAATTAAATAATTCATTTTATTTGATTAAATCTCTAAAGTCACCTTATTAAATTAAATAAATTAAACATTGTTTAATTTAATCTAACATTCATCCCCTTTAATTAAATAAATCATAATCTTTATTTAATTAGTCTCTAAATCACATTCTTCTTATCTTTTGATTTAAATCAACCCAAAAATCTAAATTAATTAGTCACATCATCCAATCCCTCATTAAATTAATTAACCCTTGATTAATTTAATTATAATCCATGTCCCATCCTCTAGCTTTTTCCACTTTCACATAAAAATACATTTAATTCATTTATTAAATCCCTATTTTCTCTGAACTTGGCATCTTTTGAGGAATATTCTTCCAAATTTGAAATCTATCCAAGTGGATTTGTCCTTCCAACAAGACATTTATTCCTTCTTTCATGTCCTTATGCATTGAGCCAAGTGGCATTTAATACATTCTCTTTCCCTCTTACATGTCATTTCACTATTTTTAAATTCCACCTATTTGCATTTATGGGAACATTCATCAAAATGTGAACATCCTTTGTCCATTCACATCTTGACAACTGGCACCTAATATAGCCCACAATTTTGGTTTACAATTTATGGGAGGAACTGATTTTTGCTGAAATCACATATTT
>VDFB02206870.1:0-11671 GCA_007258455.2 Sequoia sempervirens | reverse complement strand
ATATGCATGGTAAATGCATCATTTTCTCTCCTATAATCCGAGCTTCCTAAATACAACTGAGGTAAAACTTCATAGATGATGTCCCTTCTAAAAATTCCCTTTGTATGCAATCCTCTGTAGGGATGGAATCTAGCAAGTGCATAGACCAAATATGAGGTCATTATGAAGGTCTATGTCTGCAACACGTTGGTCAATTGCATGTGAATTACTTGGTTGATGACCCTTGCCCAATGGTAGTCAATCTTCTCTTGTTCCATCCTTACAATGGCATGGCACATCCAATTCTCAAATGTACCAGCACTCTTCAATCCAACCACCCTACTAAGAAAGGTGATGGCATCATAGTACTCCTTGAATTTTGCTCTGAACAGCTGCTTTAGGCAATTTGGAGTAGTGGACTTGGGCTTCTCCAGCCAGGAATTAATTAGCTGCTATGACTTCACAAGTCTGGTCATCGAGAATTCCTGAGTTGCCCAATGGTGAATCCCACCACCGAGACCTGTCTGGCATGTCGAAGGTTTGGGCAATGGAGACTGTTAAGATTGGCAACTACTCTCCCTTGGGGCCAATTATCCTCTATGTATCCTAATCATAGTGCCTGGTGCACTCAAGGACCAACTCATAGCTTTGCACTGTAGAAGGGAAACCGGCTACATGGGACAAGCCTAAGTCCATCATCCTTCTAGTCACCAAAGGAGGATCCTCGGCCGCCATCCTTGCTTTAAACTCCTCATAGTCCTAGAGGCCAACATTTGTATCACTCACCTCTGACCAAACAGAAGTGACCTTACTCTCAAGGACCTTGCTCTTAATGTCCAGCTTGATCCTCTTTGCATCAGATAATGAAGACCCAGCCACCGCCTTGCTTGATTCAACCTGCACTCAACATGAAAACATAGTAAAACCATACATATATATATATATATATATGATTTTTTCAATTTATTATGCCGAGAGGCATTTATTAGTCATAGTGGAGGAAAAAACCTTCGTCAACAAAAACTCTTAATGCAAAAATTGACGGGCAAGTGGCAATAGTCATGAGCAAGATAAGGTAAGGCAACTGTAATGAAAGTTAGTGGAAGAGTGACAACTGTAACAAAAGTTACTGGAAGAACGTTACAGCCTACGAATAGAAATTTGGACGTTTTTGATGAGTTTTACAACCATCTCTATAATTACGATCCGTCATCTATCTTCCTCACAAAACCGTATTTATAAGAAAAAAAGGTGGATCGTAGGAAAGATAGATTGTAGCTAAGGCTTATTACAGATTTGAGCCGCCTCAAACGGAGTAAAGCCATGGATGATCGCTGATTTGTTGTTTGAGAGGATGATGAAGGATTGAAATGCGATGTTCATTGATATGTTGATGATGTCCTTTCACCTCAGCATTAAGAGGTACAGATTTTGATTCCCCACCAGTAATTTGCTCATAGAATGTAAGATGTCATTCCCTTGATTAATATTCTGAATTTGGTTTCTAATATCATAATAAACAGTAACTTTCTTTCCGTTTCAACAATTTGTATGTGCATGCACTGAAATTTGAGTTTTGAGCACAAATTTTACGTTATGTTTTATTGCTGTTTTCAAAAATATTAGGATATTCTTTCTTATATTGTTAGTGATGAATTTAGCAAGCTTATCTTCTCAAGATCCGTGATATAAGACGAGATAATTTATCCATTATCAGTCTTCTGAACTTTGGAAGTTAGGCATTCATCTGTAGATGAGGCTGGTGTTTTGTGCAGAATAGTGGAGTGTTGTGGAGAATTGGTTTTATCTCGCTAAAAATGGGCTGCTTTCTAGAGTTGATTTTGCAGTGTATTGGTATTTGATCTAATACCATTAAATCTAAGATTTTGCGAGTTATTTTGTGATTTTGGATTAAAAATGTGTTTTTTTGGGAGGAGGAAGTGAAAGAGGTGCGATGTCTCTGAAGCACATTTTATTTGTTAAATAAACAATGCACCAGTATGATTTGAAATATTTTAAATTCCTGATTTAAAATATTATTATTTTGAAGACGGATTCAAACTATGTTCTCATTAACAAATTTGAAGAGGGCTTCCTGATGTTTTGCTTCCAGTAATGGAAACTTTCCTGTAAATCTGACTGCAGTTTCAAATTTTGTGTTTGGCAGGTTGAGCTCTTTCCCGTCCTAGCAAACAGGACATGGCGTACAATAGGTCATGAGCTCAAGCCAATGCCTGAACATGTAATGAGCTTTAAGTTTAAATAATAATGTATAAATGATTCGAATAGAGGGTAATTAAATAGTGAGTGGTAGTTACTAATTGTTTCAACAGATGAAAGATGATTAAAAAAATAGACACCTCAAGAAGGATATCTTTCGGTGTTTTTTATATATATTATTAGAAATATATATATGCTAGTTAATATATTATAGAGAGAGAGAGGGAAAGAGAGAGAGATATGTCAATAAATTAATAATTGATAACAACAATATCAATATGTAAATAAATCGCGAGAGCAGTAGTATAACAACATAATAAATGTCATTAAACTTATTAGTTATTATTGTAGCCAATGATCCGGGTATGTTTGTCTTTCATTGGGAATCAATATAAATTAGATTTTGAAGGAAATGTCTGCTGCTGTAATCAAATCAGACTTATATCAGACCTGGAATGCAATGTATTCAGACTTGATATAGTGCAAATAAAATCAGATTTGAGGTTGAATGTTTTCATATTTGTTGATGTTATGATAGTAGTTATACTTATCATTTCTATGTTTTATGCAAATGATTTGGCATTAAAATTCAATCAAACACAAGCATAAACATTCAGAAATCAGAACTCAGTCACTTTGCATGCCCAGTGTTTGACAAAATGTCAAACAGCCCAAACTCAAAAATCACCTTAGAAAGGAGGACCAAATATTTAAAAAATTAATTTCTTAAATGTTTTTTTAGCCTAGGAAGCTCCCTGTCCGTTACGATGAGGGACGTTTTCCAACGTCCCCCATCTGTACTGGGGACGGGGAAACGTCCCCAAAGGGCAGGGGACGTTTCCTCCCGTTTCCTGCTAGTTGGGCTGTTTCGGGGATGGCTGAGGGATGTCCCCTTTACGTCCCCCCATCCCGGGGACGGCATGGGACGGGGACAGTGGGTTTTGGGGCAGGGGACACATCCCCATGTAACATAGTATGTAACAAATCCTTATATTTTTATGGTTTTTAAAAAATGTTTACTTACAAATATTAATTCGTTCAAGCCTTCAAGCCTTCTTAAAAAACTTTTCAACTTGCTGTTTTAAACTTTTTTATATCTTTTGTCTTATAAAAACTATTTTTTTTTTTGCAAGCACAATCTGCAATTTATTATGGCTGAGATGTATTTGAAACTATCAAATTATTAAATTAAAAATCTGCTGTTTTTATATTTATATTGTTATTTTTTGTTTTATCCATTTCCAAAGTTTAAGATGGATTCATCTAGTGTCAATGATGATCTTGTTTGGGATAATGAAATTGATGGGGAATCACTTGAGGGCAGCCAAATTCCAACAACAGCCACAAACAGTTCAATTGGGAGTTCATTGAACTCTAATTGCCCTTCAGAGTTGGCACAATATTCCAAAAACCCTTTGTACTAGTTTGCAATATACTTGACACAAATGAATTATTTAATTCAGGTGGAATTCAGGAAGGGAAATACAAGATTTTCCTAGAGATTTGGAATGACAGCATTACTGGGGTTAATGCACATCTTTTACATACCCCTTGGAGGAGTTGGACCTTGATTGAAACTCACACTTTGAGGATAGGGTTCAGATGATCAAATTATTTCAGAGGGGACATCAATGCACCAACAATTTCTTCTACACCACAAGGTTTAGGGTAGACCACCAAAATTTCCATCATTTGAGGTGAGTGTAGTGGAATCAAGGGGGAAACATAAAGCTAAAGGTTCATCACCATTGAACCCAATCGTAGATATGTTCAATGTGCAAGGGAGGTTGCAAATGAGTTTGTTGCTAACTTTTATTTTGGTAATGGCATTTCTTTCCTAGGTGTTTGATCTCCTTTGTACAAGGATATGCTTGACAAGGTAAAAAAAAGTTGGTCTTGGTTATGTGGGTCCTAGTGATACTAGATTGAGAACCACTCTCTTGGAAAAAAGTTATTCTGAGGCTAACTTGTTGATGGAAGAGAAGAAGGCCAAATAGGTAACACATGGCTACAACTTAATCATGGATTGGTGGATGTATATTAGACACTATCCACTCATCAATATTATAGTTTCACACATTGATGGACCTCAATTCTTGAGGGCAGTTGATTGCTTAGGAAAATGCAAATTGTTGGGTTCTAGTTTTAGATCTTGACAGAAGCCATTGAGTTTGTCGGTCCTCAAAATGTACTACAGGTGATTATTGATGCAGCATATGTTTGTAGGAAACGAGATAGATTGATTCAATCTACATAGTACATATAGACACATCTATTGATCCCCTTGTTGTGTACATGCTATGAAGAATGCACTTAAAGACATTGGAAAGATAGAGGGTGAAAGAAGTGGTGGTGGAGGGATGCAAGGAGTTGCAAATGTTCATTTGCAACCACCACATCTCACTAGCATTGTTTCAAACCTTTGCAAAGAAAGAATTTCTCAAATCAATTGAGACTCAATTTGCTTCTTTCATGTCCCCTTTTTCGGGTTACATTAAATTAATAATATTATTTAAGTTTGGTCCAATAATCTCTAATTTTAAGGGCAACTTAATAATATTATTATAATTAAAATAAAAGGTGTTTTAAACATTAGTATTAAAATAAAAAGATTTTTATATACTTAAAATAAAAATAAAATAAAATAAGAATTAAAAGTATTTTTAAATACTTGGAGGGAAATTTAGTACCCAAGGTCTCAATTAAAAAAGGTATATCAAGGAGGTGCCTATCTCCATTTGGGGATTCATTCAAATTATGTTTCAATCCAATATTCAGGTTGGAGCAATTTTTTCAGTCTATTGCATCCAAGGATAAAAACCTTGGGGTTATTCAAGGATTGAGAGGTCCACATTTTGGGTCAAGGACAAAAACCCTTGTTTCTCATTTTGGGTGATTTCATACGGGAATCACAAATGTGGTGATTCGTTGAGGCTTTGAAAACATTTGTTTTAAGTTTATATGGCTTCTGCTACAGTGACATAACAGTGACTTCTTTAAGACTCCAGTATTTTGAAGGTTCCATGCTCCTGCTACAGTGTGCTATAGTGTCGCAACAGTAGTTATCTTCAAATCAGCTATTTCGGGAGCATCTTTGACCATCCTTTGGTGGCAATTTCAATTGAGGGGCAGATCTGAATATTTATACAGGGTTTTGGAACCGATTTGTCGCTGTTGCCATCCTTACACTAGCCATACGGCTCTCTCTAGCCCAGCTGAACATTCCTTGGTTACTTCTGTACTTCTCCAAGGGCAGTCATACCATTGGAGCACCACACTTAGTGATTTCTATGAAGATTTCAGATCTGAACAGAATCAGCTTCATAGTGCTTATTTTAATCATGCAATCAGGTCTAAAACCACCATTATCAATGATGCAATCTTGCTCAAATCTGGTTTATATTGCATTGTGAAGATGTTAAACTGAATTCAATGCAAGTTTACTCCCTCAGAGTTCATTCTTGAATATTGTTGACATTGAGAGTTAAACTCATCTATTTTTCAGTCATATCTGCATTTACACTCGAAAATGTGAGTACTAACTACTCAGATCTGATTATATTTATATCATAAGGGTGATAAGTTGTCTGTCCTTTCATATTGGACTATAATCAGTTCTTTTCATTTGGGTTAGTGCTATTCTGGGTGAAGAAGTTGTGCTTAGCCAATGAAAGATTTTGGTAACAAGTTCTAGTGACCAGTTTCAATTTTGATTTGCTATTTCAGTTGGTGCTTTACATCAAAAATCAGAAAATTAATAGAAAAAAATCAGAATATCAACATAATCTTTAAAAGGGGACATTACAACTTCCTATTTCATTCTAGTAGAGAGGATGCTTGAGTTGCATGAGCAATTGCAATTTATGATTATGACATAGGTTCTGAATAGATGGAAGGAGCTAGACTGAGTAGGGGAAGAGGGAGAAGGAGACTTTGATCAATGACACTTTTTGGTCAAATGTGAAATACATCATATCTTTAACAATCTAATTTCATTGTTATTAGATTTAGGATTTTGATAATCCTAGTCTTGGGAAGATCTATGAGTGCATTGATAGTGAGCTTGGCCAAATGAAGGCTGCCATTTGTGAGAGAGACTCCACGCTATCGTTGTATGATGAGTATATTCGCTACATCATCTAGAAAAGGTGGGAGAAGTTGAAGACCCCTCTAAACATGACTAAATATGCTTGGAATGCAAAACGGTATGTGGAAAGACTGGGTAGAATTCTTCCCATTAATGACCATGATGAGAGGAATTACCTTGCAAAAGCTTTCAAAATAATGTATATTCTAGAGGAAGCTTCATTGATCAGAATTGAGTGGATTAAGTTTTTAGGACTGCATGGCTACTTGACTTTGAGAAGGATTGACAAACACACTTTGGCACAAGCCAAGCTAGTTAGTTGGTGGACAATCAATGGACCTTCATGACTGTTGTACACACTTGCCATTCATCTTCTCTTATAGGTTTCTTGTTCTTTTGCTGCTGAGAGGAACTGGTCCACATATAGTTTTATCCACTATTTAAATAGGAACAAATTTACCTTTGCAAGAGTGGAAAAGCTTATTGTAGTGCATAGTGCCTTGTGTCTGATTTATTGCAAGACACCTACATATAGGTAGAGCCCAGCGTAATGATGGGATGCAGAGTCCATGGAGCCACAACAACTTGATGATGGATGCAATGTATAGATGGGATTTAAAACCCGTGAAGCTTGATCTCTATACATGTCCTATAGAAAAATCAATTCCCTTGGATGGAGACCTCAAAAGGGTTTTAGGGGGCTTAAAAAATTACATCTTTGAATGTATCGAAGAGGAAAATCCATTGCCAAAGCTGGGGGTACACATAAGGGTCGCAAAATTTGTGATGAAGGCTTGGAACAATTTGGACTTGGTGTTGAGTAGAGGTTCCCATTTAAGAACTGAGAAGGTATTTTCGTTGGGTTCTTTGGTCTAATAGTGGAAATACATCCTCTCCAAAGTCACATTTCAGAATAACATGTGAGCCAAAAATCTAGAAAACATGAAGTCTATCTATTGTAAAGTGTTCTAGTTGCTTTCTAATATGATAAGCAACTTTTGTTGTTATGTTTAACAAAGGGGGGTGCTCCACCATGGATTGGGTGTACATAATGGACAAGTGATTGGTTCACCTCAATGCTGCTCACCTCGCCATAAATGAAGGATAGAGTTGATAAAATCTGCTTGTTGGTGTTTATGAACATTGTTGCATCTAACATCATGTGAATGGCTTGTTGGGGATTGAGACCACCTTTGATGGCCCTATCCCAAAAACATGGTTGGTGCACTTATGTTGCAAGTTTGCATAGCATTGCTTCATCTCTTTGATTTTGATAAACAGTATGTGCTTTGTAGGTTACAAATGCCTACGATATTTTTCTTTATTGATCAATAGGACAAGGCATCTATTGTGGCCCCTAATAGTTTCAATAGCAACACCATACATGGAAACACAAAGTTTCACTAGCGTTGGCACAAGATGCACCACATCAGGGAGAAGTGGGCCAATTCCAAAAAACCATGCATGGCCCAAATAGATCTTTGCAATGGCTTCCTTCCATTGAATATGGTTGAACTTGAATTTTGAACCTTCTTGGGTTGATGAAGAACCTAGGAGTCACAAACATAAGTTAGCATGTTGACCATTAGAGGTTTTGGTTCCTTGCATTTCTTTGCATGCTTCTCAACCAAGGTAGATGAAGGTTCAACACTAGATTGCATTTCTTCTTGCACTTGCAGGGGAAAGGAAAAAGTGAAGAGAGAATATACAAAGTTACATGTAATAGAATGAATTCTTCTCTTATGCATTATGATTCTAAATACATGCCATTGATGGGGATTGGAAAAACATACCCCATAAGTTTAGAAAGATTGAATGTGCGTCCTTCACAAGGTATAACAATTGATATGGGTTGCTCCATAGTGGCTCACATTTTGAATGAAACCTAGGCTTGGTTGCGTTGTTGTTCCATTAGAACAAGGTTTACAACTATGAAGATTTGTGGAGTAGTGTGTCAATTGAACCAATATTTGATGATTTTTTGGCATTTGGAAAATTGATTTACCAAGTTTATTCTAGTTTCTTGTTGGGGCTTAACAATTTGGATGCTCTTGGGTCAAACTTTGCTAACTCTTCAATCCTTAACAATTACAAGGCAATTCTATGTGAATCAACAATCTAGCTTCCATACTATAGACTAGTGCATATGGTCTATGGCACTTTGCTACGTGATGTGATTGACCCCCAAGGCCCGACAAAATAAGGAGCTCTAGTTGTGTGGATTGTCCTTGATTGTCCAATTGATTATTTGCCTTAGATTTTTATTGGAGGAATCTACCAAACCATTACCTTATGGATAATAATTTGAAAAGGTCTTAAGATAAATACTATATCTAGAGGCAAACTTGCTTATCTTTGATCCCATAAATGCCTTAACATTGTTGGAGATAATTGTAGTAGGGGTACCAAAATGAGTGACAATGTCTTCAAGATAACTTACAACTCAATTTTCCTTCACCATCCTCAAATTAGCGCTCATAAATACTATCAGATGCTCTTCATCTTTTGCATCCAAGTCAGTATTGTTGCTTTGTTGTGGTTTGTGCCAAACATATAGAGGATGAAATACTTATGAAATTTGGATTGACGAGTATTGGGGCCTTTGAGATGACTTTTCAATGAGTCGAAATGACTCTTTTGCTTCTTCCATCCAATGGAAGGCTATGTCTTTTGTTAGCAGTAGTGTGGTGGGCATTACTAGCCCCACGTAGTTAGAAATGAACTTGGTGACAAAGTGTATCTTTCCATGGAAAGATTGAATTCCCTTCTTTGTGTGGGGAGTGTGAGATTCAAGATGGCTTCCACACAATCTGGGTCTATGGCTAGCCCTTGTTTGATACATGTCCTCGAAGCTTCCCTTCTAGGATGGTGAAAATGCATTCCTAGGATAGAGGCAAGTGCTAAACTCTCGACAATGATCAAAGACTTTGTGGAGCTGAAAGGGGTGATCATTTGTAGACATAGAGAACATTGTGATGTCATCCAAATAAACCAAAATGAGTTCATTTATAGTACCTTTGAATGCGACATCCATAGCCATTTGAAATTTGGTGCTTGCTGTGATATTCTGAATGACATTTGTTAATAGGAGAATGTGCCCCACTTGGTAGTGAAGGAAGTCTTGAACTAGTCCTCATCTTTAACCTAGACTTGATTGCAGCTAGAGAAGGCATCCAAAAGAGAATACATTTCAGAACTAGCCGGTTTTTCAAGATCTAGACCATAGGGGGAATATGGTAATGATCTTTCAGCGAGGCTTGTTTAAGATCACAAAATTCCAAATGCAAATGGATTTCTTTACTCTTCTTTTGCATAGGTACCAAATTTGAAATCCAAGTAGAATGGCTGTTAAGGAAAATTATTTTTACCTCTTTGTGAGCTCTTTTTGTGTCATTGACTCAATGAGTAGATCACTAGTTTTTGTCTTATAGGGTGTGAATGGCTTTCCTTACTATAGTGTGCTAGTTTGTATCTTTGCTATAAACCTTTAGATCTTTGTGGTCCATGCTAAGATATCATCAAACTCTTGTGAGGGGTTTGCAAAGAATCCCTCTATGGTAGGGTCTACTTTGCTTAGGATGACTACCTTTCTTGGAGAGCATAAAATACCAATAGAGGTAAGGTATAATGATCATCGACCTTGGCTCTTTCCTTTTGAATTTGTTGTTTGAGTTAATTTTTTTTTTTCTAGGGTAACAAGGCCTCAGGGAATTTTATTGGAAACGAGCTGAATTGCTTGGTCCCCATACAGTTTGTCTAACTTTCCATCCAAATTATACAAGAACTAACCTCTTTTTGGATGAAAAGTGCAATGTCTTTGTTAGTACCAAATACTTGCTAATGAGCATCATTATTAGGACAAAGAGTCAAATGACCATTTGGATGTAGGACTCATCTCCTAGGTTTGTTTGTTGATTGAAGATATTGGAAACATGGTTGAAATTGGCTTCGATAGGTGGCATTATGCCTATTATATTCTTGAGTCATGGGTTGCTTGTTAATTCACAATGTTAGAACTCTTTAGCAAATCCTACACTTAGTGTTTATATGCTTTCATATCATGGTGCTTAGTGCAGCATATAAAACTTACTTTTTTGACAAGTTTGGTGTCTCCAAATACATATATCTATTTGATTCCTCATTTCTTTGCTATCTACAATCCTTGGATGAGAGCCTTGTACATAGCCATATTTTTGGTATATCTAAATTGTGACCAAAATGCATGAAAGGATTTATTTTCAGTGGGGGGAGATTAGCATGACATTGGTTCTAGTTTTGACTCTAGTTTTGAAGAATTGGAAGAAATTGTCCAATTGACTTTTTCCATTTGAGAACTGAGGGGGCACAAATTCTTCTCGAGCATAGTAGATTTTGAGACTCATCCTTCTGTGCATCTTCTACTTTGATCTTTTTTTCCAGGCAATAGCTTTTGGGTCCAATTGAACATTAGATATCATTGAGGAAGGAGGAGATAATTAATTTACTAATATAATAACTTATTCCCACATGGGCCGACCCATGTCTAGCGCCCAAGATGGACTGTTTGGTGTTAATAAAACAATTTTTTTTTTAATTAATTCTAAGAGGCCAACCCTTGGTATCTAGTGCCCCTTTTGAGGAATTTAAAATTATGAATAAATTAATTTTCAAAGGGGCCAACCCCTCTTCATATTGGTGCCCACACGTGGAAGGGTTTAGTAAATAAAATAAAATTTATTTTATGTATGTGTGGCTGAACCCCCCTTGAAGAGTCACCCCTCTTGGATGAAGAGGCATGTGGGAAAGTATAAATAGAGGATTGTGAGAGAGGTCAAAGCAATAAATTACAAGGAATATTATTCACATGAAGAGCAGAAATAAAAAATTATTTGAGCAGATTTATGAGAGGTATTTAGCATCAATTTGGAAGAGAAATAAAAGGAAGATTATTGCAGATTTGTGAGTAGACATTAAGGCAGAAATATTGGAAGCAATGCATTATTGTTATCAGATTTGTGAGTGAATTCATTGCAATATCTAAATCAGATTTGTGATCAAAGTTGTGAAGAAAAGCGTATCAACATTTAGATCTTATGAAGACATATCATCCATTGAATAATTTTGAGGTTGGTGCCTATCAAAGAAGAGATTGGTGTGCTCAGTTGTGGGGATTGGAGTCTCCAATGGGTTGGTGCCTACAAATTCTGTAAGTGGGGATTGGTGTCTCCGATGGGTTGGTGCCTACAAAAGAAGTTTGTAAGAGAAGTAGGTTGGAGCCTACAAAAAAGATCTATATATATAGGCAATATTTTGTCGTGGTTTTCTCCCTTAAGGGTTTCCATGTAAAATCATGTCTCTCATGTGTGTTCTTAATTGTTAGATCTTGCATATATATGGTATTGCTAT
>VDFB02206868.1:0-15289 GCA_007258455.2 Sequoia sempervirens | reverse complement strand
CTTTTACATATATATTGATCCTTATCATTTATGCGGCTAATTATGCTAATCTAATGATTTTGTTATGATTACCCTGTGTGCATATGATAATGTAATAAGGTGAAATTGCAAGTATGGATGTAATACAATTATGGTTGTCTTGATTTTGTTGATATATTAATTATGTCATAAGGTAAATAAATGTGATGCACTGTTTAGTTTTCTCTAAAATGCTTTTACATAGATATCATGTTGCAATCTCATTTTTTGTTCAATATGATGATGGATTAATGTTTAAAAATTCTTTTACATAGATATCATGTTGCAATCGCATGCCTTGTTTATATGATGATGGATTAACATTTGTAATTGAGTGCGCAGGTTAGCCATGACTAGTGGATTAGGGGAACACTAAGGTGACATGTGTCATGTTGGTTTGCAATGTGTTATCTAGTGTTTTTTCCATGAGCATATTATTATAAATTTTTTAGCATCATGATTAGTGCAAGGTTGTGGTAACAATTTAAAAGAACTCAAGTTTTAGTGTGATTTGAGTTGCTATAGTTATGTTTGAAGGTATTTTCTTGACTTAAGGTCATAGGGTTAAGTCTTGGGGGTGATTTTTTTTAGATTAAATTTTAATTTGGAAGCCTTAGACCCTTTCTTTTAAAACACTTTCCTCAAGTGACAAAAATTTAAAAGTTAAATGCATGTTAAGAAGCCTACTCATCAAGAAAGTAATGTGTGTTCAAAAAGGGTGGCAACACTTGTCATCTACAAAATTGATCATGAGCATTATGGGGTCTTAAGGGAGTGGTGGTAGGAAATCTAGCTATGTAGATTATTTTTCCATGTTGATGGACTGTTTTGCTATACCTATTTGAGAAGAGGAGCAGAGGCATGTAAAGAAACAAGAGTGTTGTTGTTGCAATTATACTACCAAATTGAAGGTTTTCTTACTCAGAGGTGACGAGGAAGAGAACCCGACCATGAATGTCAAACCGACTCAACAACAACATAGTACAAAACAAGTACAACTCAAGACATACAATCACATAACAAGTTAAAACTATGAAACTCATCACAACTAAACAAAGTATCACCAATTGTACAAGAAACTAAATAACAATCATAAACCAAATTCACAAGAGTTAGAAACAACATTAAGATTACGATATCCAAAGGCGACAAGAAACAAGAACAAGGGTTCTCAATAAACAACAACTGAATCACAAATACACAAGGTTCCCACATCGCAACCAGAATAAAGGAAAACCATAAACAAAATGCACAAGAAAGACGGACAATCCATTGGGTTTCACAATTTAACAACATAATCCACATTTCATCAAGACAAACAATCCACTTTCATCTATTACTTACACTCAGTTTCCACGATAAAGTTTTACCATAAATATTTCATAATAAAATAATTTTACCCTCTTATTCAATTTTATCCAAAATAATCCATACAACCAAATATTCCTTTTAAAATAAAATAAAATAAATAATTATAATCAAATAAAGCAATATATATATATATATTAAAATATATAAATATATATATAGCCACACTGAATAAATAATAATAAAAATAATTCATGCCAATTAACTTTTATTTATAACAAATAAAATTTCATTTAAAATAACTCTATAAAGAATTTTAATAAGATAATACGCTTTATATATATATATATATATATATATATATATATAATTTAACATATATTAAAACTAACTAATAAAAAATAAAATAAAATAAAAGTAAAAGAATTATAATATACATATGAAACGAAATTTAAAACAGAAATTAAAATAAAATAAAATAAAGAAATAAGCATAAAATAAATTAACTTGCCATGGCTTATTAAAGCCTGCCACGACTGGTACAGTGGCCTTACGGCTGCTGCGCACAACAGTCCGTAAGGACTGCTGTGGCTGCCGCGGCCCACTTGGGACAGGGGCGGGGTACGGCCCAGCCGTCCCCTCCCTAATCCCCATATAACTTAAATATTATTCATTACAATATATTTATTTTAAATACGGACAATCAAAACTTTAATTCATAAATTCGTTTCTTTTCATTTCAATTTTCTGAGCAAGTTTATAAACCAAAACAAAAATACAGAATATTTCAATTTCTGAGAAATTTAAAATTCGTTTGTCAAACATACGGTCGACGCACAGTACCAGCACAATATTGAAATATTAAAATATACATATATATATAATATATATAAATATATATATATAACAATATATATATATATATAAATTAAAAATTATATATATATATATATAGAGATATATATATATATATATATATATATATATATATATATATATATATATATATATATATAAATATATATATATATATATAGATATATATATATATATAAATATATATATTAGTTGCATATATATTACAACCAGAGAGTAAAATACAGAAAACTGAATAGATCCATCATATTAAGTATATTAACCAAAACTACAATTTTATTATTCCCAACCAGGAAACTATCTTTCCTAAAATCTTATTATTGATAAGTTGAACATTTCAGAAGATAAGGTTTTTGTTTTGACAAATTGGAGCAATTCAATAACTATATATTTTTTTAAAAGTTCTGGTCTAATATCATTCACTAATTTTCAATTCAAACAATGGTTTCCTTTATTCACAGAAATCATTTTTAATAAAATTTATTTTTCTCTGAAGCAGAAAGATGAAAGAGAAGGTACGAGAAGGAAAATACGAGTGGAACCTGATGTCCTGCGCTTATACGAAAATCTGATGATGCCCGTTTGTTTCAATTGACTTTGAAGAGCTCCTTGTTCGTGCTTCCAAATCTCCTCTATAGTATTTCACCCTCGAACTCGAATCTGAATCTTTGTTCAGAAAACTCTCCAGGACAACACCAGTAACAGATTGAAAACCCCTTTCTATCACTCTCCACAAAATACAGCAAAAGATTGAAATATCCTCTCTAAAATTCCAAAATACAAAGCCAATATCTTGTTCAACTTCTGTAACAATAATCCTCTGTGTGTGTGTGAAAAACTCACCAAAATCCCAATTAAATAAAAGATATTCACAATTTCTTCTAAAAACTCTAAAAATCAAAAATAAAAGAAAAATAATTCTTTAAAAGCCAGCTTTTTAATCAGATCTGTATTCTTATTTGCTCTCACAACTTTTCAGTCTTTTATTTGTTTTATTGTTTTAATTTCTATTTTTACCACTTTACTTGCACATCACATTATCTATTTAATTTAAATAATTTATTCTAATAATTATCCTCAACAAGATAATTAATTAAAATAAATAACACACAATTTAATATTATAAGAATCACACAATTAAAACTCATGACTTTCAACAATAAATAAATCATTTAAATATTTAAATACAAATAAATCTAACATTAAAATAAACAATTATTACCATCATTTAATTAACTAATTCACAACTTATAAAATATCAACATCAATTAAATACGACAAAACACAAACACGACCCACAACGAACGACAACTACAAGAACGCACAAAACCAAACCACCAAGACGGTCTGACATCATGGGACGAGATGACTTCATCGTCACCTCTGTTTCAACATTTAACCGTTGGGCTATTGGTGCTTGCCCTGTCCTGCCGAAGCAGGTGGAATCGAGACTTGTACCTACAAATCTTGCATACAAATGAAGTTGTGTACATGTGCATACATATATATAAAATCAAAGCATTAAATTAAAGCACTGCATTGTGAGAAGGAATTGCAACATAGCAGGGCACTCGCAAACGAATGATGCTATATTGTCCTTCATCACACCTATCCTAACAATTATAATATAACTGATAAAATAACATTTCTAAACAACAATTCATCTCATGACATAATTTATTAAATCACTGCATCATAATATAATTATGAAAATCAACTAACATAACCATCCACAATGGGGTGATCCCATAATAGTGGTTTACAATTCTCAAACCGACACCCAAAATTAATATTTTAACCAAATCTCTGGGCCATCTTCCAGCAACCCAGTGCCAAACCTGCGGGAGGGGAATCAGCGATGGTACAAACTAGAGTCTCTACCAATTCTTGTCCTAGAGATTCTAAAAAAATATTTTTTCAAAAATTTTTGAATCAAATTGCACTTCTTTTCCATCTCCCAATTTAAAATTGATTTTTTTTCGTAAAACAACATTTTTAAAAGTGGACGACAATCAGATAATGCATAACTTTTTCCATGAAGGATAAAATTCTATTTCTTTCAAATTTAGATTTGTAACTCTGATATCTAGTGCTTCCAATTTGTTAGATAGTTTTTTATTGAATATTTTTTCCCCTTAATCAAGTTTCAAAGTGAAACAAATTGTATAATTCAGACATAGCGATGATAACAAACGCTACAGAATCCTTTTTTCTTTTGCATATGTCAAAAATTTAATTTAATTTTTTTGTTGGATCAAGGACTTCAATATCTGGTGCACCTTATTTTCGCAATTTTTGATAATCTTCTATTTTTCCACACATGTGAAGAACAAAAGAAATTCATTTTCAAATGAAACCCATGTTTAATAAAACTTAAAAAACAAATACATAACAAAACCAAAAAATATTAAAATTATATTCATTGGATAGCTTGTTCTGAGGAATACCATAATAATTTGAAATAAATCTTAAATGAATTCATTTCTTATCCCCAAAGCTAAATCAAAAAGTGATTTTATCAAAGATTTTGATAGGTGTAAAGGAGACGCATTTATAGGTATGGTTTAAAACTAGCGAGGTTCTATCCAAGGGGATTTGATCTAAGGTGATTTGATCAAACCCTCTTCAATTGGAATCCTTAAAATGGAACTTTTAAAGGCTTAAATCATTATATTTTCTAAAAATATGTGATTTCAACTAAAATTCATTCCTCTCAGGAATTGTAAACCACTATTATGACAGCACCCAATGTCATATGAACTAATCATGTCCTCAAGTGTATAAGCATAATCACCAACAGTCTACTAATCAAACCACCAAACCAAACAATAATAGTATCATCATAGTCACAAGTAGCAAACGAACGCATAGAAAAATAATAAATCCAAACAGTAAGAGGAGGGGTATTACAGTTTTGCTATACCTGTTTGAGAAGAGGAGCAGACGCATGTAAAGAAACAAGAGTGTTGTTGTTGCAATTATACTACCAAATTGAAGGTTTTCTTAGGTAGGTACTCCCACCTTGGTATCTAATTCTCCTTTCTTTTGGAAATTATTGTGAACATTGGTATTTAATTCTATTGTGTTAGGTTGTTTGGAAAATGAATTGTGTACATTGTTAATTTATTTTTGTATGAACAATTTTTTTTTTCTGGAGAATGAATGTGAAGTAGGTTTAGGGTGAATGTATGTGAATACTTGTGGCTGTTTGGATATGATGTTGTTAAGTAAATGAATGTTCATGTTCTTTTGAAGTTTCATTCTGTGAGGGGGTCTTAGAGTGGGTGAGATGTCTAAGGAAGAGAGAGTTGTTATAGGGGTATGAGTACCCTAGTTGTGTAAATTTTATTATTGGTGTGCTAAATGAAGTATGGAGCACCCTGGTTGTGTAAATTTGATTGCTAGTGTGCTAAATGAAGTATGGAGGTATTGGGGGTGGAAAGGAGGTTGAAAATTGGGGCAGGGAGGGTGTATGGTGGTTGTTTCTATGATATGTTGGAGGAAGAATTGTGGCTATAAGAGCCCTCAATAATTATGTGCTTTTCTCTCTCACCCTGTAGATGTCCCCACTTCCCCTAATTTGGGCTCTTGAAGATGGATCCTATGTGAAATGTTAAGTATTTTCTTGAAAACTGTGAAGTCATCTTGGGTGAAGTTGTTCTCTGTTTTTCTTTCTTTCTTAGTCTCCAATCTTGTTAACAATGTGCAATTGTTTTGATTGTGAGTGTCATAATGTGTTGAATCCTATCACCTTGGCTTGTTCCCCTAGCTAGGGGGTGGGTTGCTTCAGCCCTATGGATGGGAGGTGAGCTCCCACTGGTCATGGAGCCAATATTGTTGTATATATGCAGGTGATACAACTAAGAAGTGGGGGATTTTATGAGGAATTTACTGTTGCATGAGTCTTGTTACTGCATCTTGTAGTAGAAGGGTACAAATGGAAACAATAGCTTTATTGAAAAGTAATTAAAATGCTAGAAAAATAAAATAAAATGTTATTTCAGTAGGATAAACATGAATGGTAGATGAATAAAAGTTACAGAGAGAAAACATGTTAGTCCTTGATATTAATTACTGCTGATATAGTATTCCATGATGTGTATTTATTCTTTTAAATGGAAGACTTCTCCAAGATGCATTGACTTTATTCTGCAAGGAAAATAACTCTCAGATGAATGTGCTAGCTTTGTGAACAGAACCATGCTTATAGGGTAATTTTGCAATATTACTAAAGTAGAGGATTGAACATTTTCTCATTCAAGATGTAATGTAGCATAGATCTTTGTGATGGATTATAAGGTATTAGTTCATATTCATAAGGAACAATAGAAAATTAAATGAAAGGATGAAATAAAGCATTACTGTATATATTGTTTACTTCACTTTTATTCTGTAGTTAAGGAATGAATATGTTATGCTATTGGAAGGAAAATTTAATGCTTGGAAATGTTAATTCTTGTCCACTATTCCTATTTGTTAGTTCTCAAGCTTTTACTTTATTTAACTCTATCTAATTATATATTTGTATAAAGAATCACATAATTTAAATATGCATGGTATATGCCTTCAAGAAAATGAAAACTACAACCCAGAGTCTACCAATAAGCACATTAGTCTTATTATTTATATATATATATATATATATATATATATATATATATATATATATATTGCAAAACCCTTGTAGCCACAACCCAGATCTAGAGAGAAAAGAACACATTTAGGTTTTAACATTTCCATTCCTCACATCCTTCAGGGAGTTCTCCCCAGTGCTCTGCAACTCATTCAAAAGAAGAAAACTGAATTAAAAAAGATACCAAACTAGAGACAAGGGAAGAAAAATGATTTTAAAAAAGAGAGAAAAACAAAAAATGCAATCAATCCCCTCAGTAGGCACCAACCCTTATTTCTCTAGTTGCCCAACTCAAACAACCTTCGATTTACTTGACTTTGAGCGTGGACATGAACTCTGCGAAAAAAAAGAAGAGATTTCCCCCTCTTTCCTCCAGTGCTGCCTCATAACTTTTTCCTCCATAGCGAGTGATTTTAGGGCATTACAAATAACACACAGGGGAACAAAATAAGGTGAGTGCCCAACACATTTTAGGGCATAGTAAATTTAATGTTATTAAATTATGACCTGAGGCGCAAAATTTCATTGAGTGAATGGGTCAATGTGATAAGAAAATAAGCTTACGTGGGAATAAATAAAAGGGGGCTTCTTCTTAAGGTTTTATTTTAAACTTTTCTTAAGCTACTTAGTCAACATTTCCTCCTTTTAGCCTAAGGTAAGAAATAAGGAAAAAGGTGTAGCTTAGATTCCCCTAATAAAACAAGAGCTGCAGGTAGCGAAGTTCCTGCCAAAAAGTTATAGAATAGTTATGTTTTAATATGTTGTGTTTGATAAGTTTTAGCAAAAATGTTGAAAGAACAAATAAATAATAAATTAATCAATGAAATGCATCTAAAGGAGGTGATTAAACACATTTCAATTAAACTATATATTGATAAGTAATAAAGAGTGTATAAATAAATTATATGTGTGGTTGCATAGTTCTTGTTAGAAACGTGAATTCCACTACAACATGAAACAAATAGTCTTTTCTTCAACTTAAACTCCTTGCTTCATACCACAAAACAACAAACTAATCAATGAATAAACACATTTTAATTATATGAAAAATTTTCAAACAAGGCAAATGTAATCATTGTTCATTTGAAGGAACTTCTTTATGTGAAGCTCAATTTGAACCATTATCTAGCAAATAGTTCCTCATTGAATGAAGAAAATGCTTTCAAGTCTTTTACTAATATTTCTATTGCCCTAGCTCTGGCTGACCTGAATCACAAGAATATGAAAAAATAAAAAAATGAATCTTTGAAGTATATTTCAGTTCTAAAGGATATAGCTTTGCACTCATTCCACATTCATACTTTAGTTTATTAACAATGGATTTGTGGCAGGAACAAGACTATAGGGTTGGGCTTAAATGTCACACACTAAGCGTTGACTTAGTGTTGGCCTTGCTAATTGCAATCTTATTTTCCTATAGGGTTATATTTTCCTCTTTCATTTCTGCTAACTGGGAAATACACCCGCCATCCATCCATGCATCATGCCATTAACTGTTATCAGTGGGTTTATAGCATTTATCAGTCCGATGTAAAGTACTCATGTTTGTGAGACCTAAAGGAATATAGGGAACTTTATCTAGCCTCCCGAAGAAATAAAATTTAACATGCAATATTTTTAACTTAGGTATATTGTTTTACTTATTCTTTATTACGAAATTCTATTTTTAATTGTATAATATAATATATTATATAGTTTTATCTTATATTGCATATTATATAATGTGTGCACAATAGTTATATGTGTTAAATTCAAATTCAAATTATTTAATTTAATTTTTTTTTTTTTTAATTAAAATATTTTATAAAATTTATATGCTTTATTCCAATAAAATAAAATTTTAAAAATAATTTTGAATAATTTGATTAGTTGATGATTTTTTTAATGCATTAAAAATATTATATTATATATTATGAATACTATGTTGTTATATTACATATAAATATTATAATATAGTATTTTAAATATTATATTATATATAATATTGTTATAATATAAAATAAAATAATGATATGTTATATTATAATATATAAATGTTATAATATAATATATTATAAATATTATATTGTTATATTAGATATAAATATTATAATATAATAGTTTAAATATATAATATATTAAATTATGTTTGTATTATATATATTATATATATAAGTATTATTTATTATACTAAAACTATAGTATTATATATAATTATATTAAATTATATTATTTATAATATTATAATATATGATATGATATATTATAAGATAATAATATAATAATATAATATAAATCATAATAAAATATATAAACATTATATAATATAATAATATAATATTATCATAATATTATAAAAAAAACTTATTTTCATCTTCTTTTTATTGAGGATTAAGCTATCATCAACCTTATAAATTTGATGTATTTAATTACTCATAATATTATTTGCAAATTATTCACAAGGGATTAAGAACTCCAACACTCCAAAATACTTAGATTAATTTTGATGAAGGATTTGGTGGGGTTTCAAATCTTTGAGGTGGATGGAAAGATGTAACCAAGTAACAATTAAAATTCTCTCTAAAATAATCACATAGACCTTCAATAGTTTTCAGGATTTGTGGATTGGGGATGCCAAAGAAGGCTTGAATGTATGGGAAATCCCAATAACATAAAAATCTAGAAAACTTAACACATAGTGGATTTCACAAGGATTCTAAGTGAGGCTTCAAGTGTTGAGATTAGGTATTGTACACCTTATATAAAAAAATATATTATAATATTGTAGATTAAATAAATATTTAGTGTGGTGCATCTAGGAGGTGTGTTTAGCCACATTAGATATTTAAATTAAATAAGATTAAATCATTTGTACAAATAAAATAAAATAACAATTCCACTAGAGATAATATAAAATTAAAAAATTCCGTAAGTTGCAATTAACCATAAAAATTTAAAATTTCAATCCAAAATTTTCCCTCATATCTTTCTTTTACCATAGTACTCTATCTTTTCTATAGGAATACACAGCATGAGACAGTTAACAATTATATTGTTAATACTTTGTCTTTTGGTTAAAATTTAGATTTATAACCACATGTTTATGAATATAAATGTTTATTATTATTTTTTTGAGACACTTTGAAATAAATATTAATAATTTTAAGTACATTAGTTTCACTTTATATTAGTGTGGGTTTAAGGCTTGAATTTTTTCCCCTATATATTATGTCATTTAGTCTTCATATTATTATAAAAATATATTATAAGGTATCAACTTTTAGTGCATTCTTAGAAATTTAATACCTAATAGGATTAAATACTTGGTGGCTATAGATCCACTTGTCCATTTATCTATGTGATGAATATCTAATTTTTTGACCTTTTATGATCAAACACTCTATTCATGATTAATGATATTTTTTGAAACTTTTTACATAATAATTTTATGTAATTTTCTTTCAATTTACATAAAGTAAGAATAAAAGTCAAAAAATTAACTACCAACTTATTCAAACTTAGAGTTAAATAACATAATCTAAGACTAACAAATATTTCTTCTAATTTTTTAATAATTAACCATAAAAATATAAAATCTCAATCTAAGATTCTTATGCACTTAAGAGTTAAATAACACAATTTAAATTTTATTTTATTTATTTACTTTAAATAATTCTCATTTCTTCTTTACTTAAGAATAAAATTAAAGAAGGATAAAACAACTAACTATTAGATTTTTTTTTAATGTCTTTTTATATGACAAGGGTGTTCCCACCACCTAGCCCAATGTTTTCTATGGTTAAAATATATATTGCATTATTTTTATTGGACAATTTTAAGTGCATTGGTTTTACTAACAAGTGGGGTTTGATGGCCTAGATAATTTATCTAGGTGTTGTGTTCAATTATATTATAAAAAATATTGTAAAATATGAGATGCAAATTAATAATTAATAAGATTAAATACTTGATGGTTATAGATGAATTGCCAATTTAATAAAGATAATAATAAAAAATAAAATACATTAACTAATCAAATTACTCAAAATTATTTTATTAAAATAAGTCATAATTTTAATAAAATATAAATATTTACTTTACATAAAAAATACAAACCATATAATTTATTTATAAATACACTTAGTAAAAACCACTTAAACAATTTTAATTACAAGTAATATACTTAGTAAAAATAAATATTTGTTTAGATAATTTTAGTTTCAATTTAACATATATAACATAAAAACATTATATAATATGCAAAATAATATAAAATTATATATTATATTATATTATACAATTAAAAATAGAGTTTCCTAATAAAGAACAAGTAAAACAATATAAGTTAAAAACATTAACTTATATTTTGGGGGACGAGGTAAAGTTCTTGACAGTCCTCCAGGTTTGACAAACACCAACACACTAACAAATGCTATGGACCCATCATATAAAATTGTAGATTTTAAAAAAGAAGTATATTGTTTAAAACTAATAAGTAAACAATTATGTACAAAGATTTTACAAAAGATCAATTTCTCATTAAATTGAATGCAAAGAATACTTCTAAACCTTATTATCCATACACTCAATACCAATTTTATATGCTTTGCAATTACATGCAAAAAAGAACCATACACAGATTTTTCTAAAACTTGTTTCTTAGATTGTCCAACTTTTGTAACCTCAACTTCCAAAAGAGAATTTACAATAATACCAAATTGTATTTTGAAAAAAAAATTAAAAAATTAAAATATATATACACATTCAAATGTGTAATGAAGAGAATTACCATCTTTTCCAAGGAAGTTGCCAACAAAGAGGTCATCAATCAAGCCCTTGCATGCCTCGACATTTAAATTGTCTACTTCTTGCCCTAATCTGTATAAGTAATCTTTCCCTTCATTGTTTTTAGCATCCCATGAAGATTGACTAAAATTTTATAAAGTTTAGAGAATTCACAGAAGGACATATTCAATGAGAACCCATTATCTTAAAAGAAAAAGGAAAAAAAATATTCAGCAATAAACATGTAGTTGGCTTTAACTTGTCGATCCTCACATTCAAACATTGGTGTTAACATTATATTGTGGAAGTGGTGCTCCAAAATGCATTTAAAGATTTGAATTTTTTTATCAATTGAAGGGAAAATATAGGTAGCAGAATCTGCAAAATCAAAAGAATATTATAATACATTTTATAAACTTTTAAGATATAAATTACAAGACAATTATTAGGAATGAAATATAAACTAATCACAGAGCAATTCTTCCTCCTCCTCATAAAATAAGATGAAGAAACTTCTACCCCATTTACATTCCAAAAGAAAAGAATTCACATAAAACTTGAAATCTTCAAAGTTTAGATGGTCCTATGAATTATCAAGAACTAAGAAAATACTTATGCTTGATATGTGATGTCTCTTATAAAGCTTATTTTTCTAACTAACCAAAATTTATGCAATAAAGCTTATTTTTCTACTCTTTATTAACTTAAAAACTACCACTAACAAATATTTACGGCGAGAATTGTTTTCACAATCTTATATTTTTATGAGAATTATTTTCACATCCAAGATTTAATCTTATATTTTTATGTACAAGCATTCGGCCTTGGCCTAATTAAGCTTAAAATATTAAATTATAATGTTTAATCATTGCAGCATACCAAACATTTTGGTTGTTTTAGTTTATTGTAGATTGTTGTGGTTTTCGTAGCCAATAAAATTTTGAATAATTAGTTAAATGTTTTTTTTATTATAGTTTTGTGGGGAAAAATGTCCAAAAAAAATGAGATAAAAAAGTTTATAGTTAGCATTCTTGAAAATCCACCCTTATCGGTCCAAATTTTTTAGCCAATAAAATCAAGAGTAGCTGGCATCAACATCCCAACAATGGCAATGCACTAATTTATGAATTAATTAATATTTCAACATTTCAATGACTAATGGTCAACATGACCGATGACCAACAGAAATTATACATAAAATAAATATTTCAAAATATAAAATATAAGTATTAAATTATAAAAAATATTATTTATTAAAAATTTAACTCTTTTAACAAAACAATAAAAAAGAATAGTTAATTTATAAATTAATCTAAAAATAAACAAAAATCTAAATTATATATAAAATAAATATTTCAAAATATAAAATATAAGGATAAATTTAATAAGTAGGTTGAATGATTAGATTAGCCATACCAGATCTAAAAATTAAGTTATTAAAAAAAGACTAAAATAAATTTGTTGATTAAACTATAATCTTCTTAAAAATTAAAAATATTAATATCAATATAATTTAACTATTTTAATTTAAAAATATTTTAAATTAATATGAAGTATGATTTGTTACAATATAGATAAGATTAATAGATGAATACTAAGTATGATTTGTTACAATGCAGGATTATACAAGTGATAAGATTAATAGATAAATACTAAGTATGATTTGTTACACTATAGGATTACCCACCATTCCATAATACTCGTTAATGGAAGCGCAAAAATTAGGTGAAAATTGTGTACCAATTAGATTCAAGAGAATATTTTGTTATATAATTTGCATCTATATAGTGATAATAGACTAGTTAAATTCTGGTGGTGCCTATAGTTCCCTCTGTAGGAACTAAAAATACAATAATGGATTAAGTTGGATCCAACATTAAAAAATACAATAATGGTTTAAAAACTTAATAGTATAATTAATTTACAAGCCTTAAATACCTTAATAGATTACCTTAATATAGTATATCCATTATTATTATATAGAAGATGGTATCCAACATTTAACAATATTGGTTATCCTAATGGTGTCATACTATGGTAAATTAATGGATTAAATATTTAATAGAATTATTGTAAGGTTATTATATAGATTTTGGTATTTAATAAATTTTAATAACTTTAAATAAATATTGGATATTTTATATAAAATAATAGTTTATATGGGGTTAATTAATAGTTAATTTTGTAATTATTTTTTTGATAAAAAAAATTAAGGTAATGTTTCAAGGTATTTTAATGATTGTATATAACCATCTTCTATGTGTCTATAAAAGGGTTGGGTAAAAGATTTGATATTGCTTTTCTCAATGGTTAAATTTCCAAAAAAAATTATAGATTAAAATATTACATATTGTTATTTGCTTTATATTGTATTATTTTAGAGTGTATTTGCACTATTGACTATTGCATAGATTTATAAAAAAAAAAGTTCAATAAATAAATTTAATATTGGTTATCCTAAAGTGTCATACTATAGTAAATTAATGGATTAAATATTTAATAGTATTATTGTAAGGTTATTATTTTTATTTATGTTATTATTGTATAGGTTTAGTATTTAATAAATTTTAATAATTTTAAATAAATGTTAGATATTTTATATAAATAATAGTCTATATGGGTTAATTAATGGTTAGTTTTGGAATTATGTTTTTGATAAAAAGTAAGGTAATGTTTCAAGGTATTTTAATGATTTTATAAAACCATCTTATATTTTTCTATAAAATGTTTGAGTAAAATATTATTAAATTTCCAAAGAATTTTTATAGATTAAAATGTTACATATTTTTATTTACTTTATGTATTATTTTAGAGTGTATTTGCATTATTGAGTATTGTATAGATTTATCAAAAAAAACTCTATAAATAAAATTAATATTTTTTTTAATTTGAATTTGAAATAAATATTTTAATTAAATTTATATTTATCTAGTCAAGATCAACATTAAAAATATGATAATGGATTAAAACCTTAATACTTAGTGGAGATTGACAAGGGTGTGTAATGCCCTTGCTTTGTACTTTTTGTTTTAATTTGAATAAATTTTTACCCCTCTTTTAGTTTAAATCTATACAATAATAACCTTAAAAATAAATAAAAATAATAACATTACAATAATTCTATTAAATATTGTATAACCAATATTGTTAAATGTTGGATACCATCTTCGTACTGTATTAAGGTAATCCATTAAGGTATTTAATGCTTGTAAATTAATTATACTATTAAGTTTTTAATCCATGATCATATTTTAATTAATTTTAATTAAAAAGATTATTTTAAATTCAAATTAAAAAAATATTAAATTTATTTATAGTGTTATTTTTGGATAAATCTATACAATAGTCAATAATGCAAATACACTATAAAATAATACATAAAGAAAATAACAATATGTAATATTTTAATCTATAAAAAATCTTTGAAAATTTAACCATTGAGGAATGCAATATCAAATATTTTACTCAACCCTTTAATACACACATAGAAGATGGTTTTATACAAGCATTAAAATAGGTTGAAACATTACCTTACTTTTTATCAAAAAAACATAATTCCAAATATTACATATTAATTAACCTCATATAAAGTGTTATTTATATAAAATATCCAACATTTATTTAAAATTATTAAAATCTATTAAATACTAAATCTATAAAATAATAACCTTACAATAATTCTATTAAATA
>VDFB02206867.1:9119-67473 GCA_007258455.2 Sequoia sempervirens | reverse complement strand
ATGCATTGACATATAATATGGTCGACAACTCAGGCAGCACAGTTCAAGAACGCGCGCATGTTCAACTGGTTGTGCAGGATGCATCTCACTACACTTGTTCAACATATGTGGAACTTTTGTGAAGCTGGACATGGAAAGGGGGAGCATGACGGTGCAGGAGCATGCGTGAAAAGAGCATTAGCACGAGAAGAGTTAAAGTATCAAGATAGTGCACAGTTGACAGATGCAAGATCAATCATCCAGTGATGTAATTCTTTGATGGGTCCAGGTAATGAAGGTACGTCTTTAGTTTGTAGATTTTTTTGGTTGATGGATGATACTAACATTGCACCATATGAGGATTTTGTTGTACACTCAACAGGATCGAAAGTGAGTTGCACTATTTCCTTAGCTCAAATGCAGGTTCATGGAGTATCGATACACGTAAGATGGCATGCTTTTGTTCTTCATGTACAATGCAAGCCTGGAATGATTGTGAGTCAGGGGAGTGGGTTGACAAATGGTTGACAAGTTATCTTATCCCACTTCACACGTATCGCCCTCCGATGGCATTGGAACTAACACAGATGGAATCGTCGGTCGACTTTGACCATGTATCAGATCTAGTTCAACCAGGTAATATATCTACTTGATTAGTATTTGAAATTCCATATTGTTATCTTACTTTGTACTGTATTCATAATGTTGACTAATTTCAATAGATATGCTGCACATATAAATGCAAGGCATGTTTATGCAATTATTGCAGATGAAGACAACGAAGAAGGTACAGACTATTACTTGTGTCGTTGTGTTGAGGCAAAAAAGAAATTGGAAGACCCAATTGTAGATGGAGAAAACATTGAATACCCTACAGGATCAGTTGTTCTTACTGGAACGTGGCTCAAAAGGTACCCACATAAGAGTGTTAAACATTGGTTGTTTGAGGAATTTGACACGCATCGTAAGATTCTTCATTACTCAAACCTTGTCGTGGCATCCAATGTTCGTTTGAAAAAATATAAGGGTATACCTTTGAACAAGACCTTGTGGAAGGTCCGTGAGTCTGACCACGAGGCAATACTTGACACAATAAAGAGTAGAGCAGAATCCGATGGTTCATTGGATAAATTTGTAAGTATATGCACAACTGTTTCTTATTAATTTATACTTGATGGTAAAATTTGTTAGTAAGTCTCATTTTTTATGTTAATAAATCCATATTTAATGTCTTGATGATGTAATAAGGTTTTTTCAAGGCCATTTGAATGGATTTTTGGGTCTTAGATGATAGGAGTCAAAATTGCTTCAAAAATGCAATGTTGTCATAGTGTAATTTGTGTAAACTCATCATTTAAGTTGTAAATCCCTTAACCAATGGCTCCATCTTTCAAAAAATAGTTGAGGGTCATTGGAAATGATGTGTAAAAGTTTATAAGGCCTCATTTTGGTTAGGGCAGAAGGTTGATTGGAAGTTTGAAGCATTTGAATATTAAAAAAACTCTATTTTTCTTGATTTTCCAGCAGTTTTGACTATTCCTTCAATTGGTACGACCTGCAACAACATTGTAAAGCCCTATAATGAATATTGTTTGATAGAGGGTAGAGAATAATTTATTTTGGTGGTTATTTTAATTGATTTCATTAAGTATTAAGAAATTTACTTCAATTTTAGTGAAAGAGGGTCTAAAACCTTACCAAACAAGGGTTTGGTCACCAAAATGGTCATAATTCCCATTTCCACCATGGGAAAAATGTAAAAATTGGTAGAATGTTAGGTTTAGGGCCCTTCTTCATGTTCAAATTTGTTTCAGAGTGAAAGATGGAGGTTTGCAAAAGTTATTTGATGCCCTAGGTCAGTTTTTCCCTTGTAAATGCATGAAAATGGTCTTTAAAATGCACTTTTCATAATTTTCTGAGTATTTGTGCAATACTAATGAATGAAAAGCATGGAATAGGTCTTGGGGAACCTGTTAGAATATTTTAAAGGAATTATGGGTGTTTGGGTGTGCCTTGAAAGGTTGAACACTTCCTTATGCAGGCCTAGTTAAGCCTCGTTTATGGCTTCTAAGTCAATATTTTGATACATTTATGGTGGGTGTTTGATCCTATGATTTTGGAAACTTGTGGAGGATATTTTAAGGAGCCTAAAAGAATGTTTCATTTTCTGGTTAATTCTTTTAATCAATTTTTATTTTGACTATCATATTGGTGAATGTTGCAAAGTTACATGGGCTTGTGTAGGAGCGATGGAAGAATGGATGTTTTTGGGTACATGGTCTATTTTTTTGGTAATTTTCAATTGTGTGAGAGTTTTTACATCATCCCCAAGTCATGTTGAGATGTTTGATTGTGTGATTCAAGTTGAGTGATCAAGTTGCATTGTTGAGTGATCAATTCAATCAAAAACAATGGCAAAGTCTGCCCTTTCAAGGTTTTATGAAGGGAAAGAGAGTCCAAATTGTAAGGGAAAAAGAATTTGTTAAATGAATGTCAAGTTGAGTGTGGATTGAGATTTTTCTTCCTTTGCTCTGCACCACATTAAGCCAGTTTGGAACACATCTCAAATTGGACATTAGGTCCTTTTAAAGTCATCTATTTCAAATTAGGACATTAGGTCCTTTCAAATTGGAACACATCTCAAATTGGACATTAAGACTAGTGATCTTGCCATTATCATCTATTTCAGTTTAAAGTCCCTTAGAACATATCCTCTAAACTCTATATCCTTAGTTTGGTGAGTCTTTTGGAAAATTTGTTAGAAAAGTCAAAAAAACCACCATTGGAGGCCTAGTTGGCTGGAAGCCTAGTCAAGGTGGAAAAGTGGGTTTTTGTTTGAGTTAAAGGTTTAGGGCTTTGAAAAAATTCAAGACAAGTTTGTTTGTGTCCCTTAAGGGCATTCCAAGGGTTTGGATCCATAGGAGAAATATTGGAGTCATAAGTGCACTTTGAGGCTTCTTTCCTTAACGTTGTTTAGAACATGGTTGAGATTACTTCATTGAAAAAACCTTCAAGCCTTTGAGTTTTGTTTTGAGTCCCATATCCTCTACATCATAGTGGTATCATAGCAGTAAGTAGGTCCTTTAGGGATTGAAGAATCAACAATGGCACCTAAAAATCAGTTAGCAAGAGAGTTGGAGGAGTTGAGGGAAACCTTGGAAAGGGAGAGAAGGGAAAGAAGAGAACAAGAAGCAGCAAGAGAGCAGGCTAAAGCAAGGGAAGAGAGGAAATGGAGAAGGGAGAGAGAAGCTATGTAGGCTAGGATCAATAGCCTTGAGAGAAATAGATGAGGAGAATAAGGAGAACGAGAAGACAATGATGAAGAAGAAGAGTGATAGGTACGGGGTTGGAGGAATCAATCACAAATTCCTACTCTAGGTCTTGCTTGCAAGACCTCCTTGGTGTTTTGTTTCACCACCTTAACCTATAGGACCCTTCTCAAGTTTAGGTACCCCTAGTATGTCTGGCCAACCCCACTTCTATCACAATTCCATCTACCAAGTTAACCTTGGTGCAATGCTTGAACTCTTCCTTAGCCCTTAATCTACCCTAAAGGCTAATCTATCCTCAACACTCCACTAGTTCTTGCAGGGGTGTAGAGATGTCTTCAATGGCTTCAAACCAACCTCCTAGGGTTCTTGAAGGTTCACCAAAACTTCACCTTTTCATTGCTTTCACCAAACCCTCATCTTGGGTTAAGAAGGCTACTAGTCCATGACCCCCAATTACGTCTTCATCACCAAAACATGTTATTACTCAAACATTTCAATCTTTCTTCGAGGTCCTTGTCCCATATGAACACCTCTCAAATATTTTTGAGGTCCCAAGATTTCACTATCCGTACAATGACTAAACTTGAAAATGGTCATTTCCTAGGGTTTTAAGCCATTTTTTGGCTGTTTTAAACTGTCAACTTGTTCTCATATCAATTGAACTGATGGAGCTTTCTCCTTCATATGGAAACTAGGTGCGATTTTCATTCTACAACTCGTGTGACCAAATGGACTGTTCTAATGCATTTAAATAGGCATGTTTACGCTAGGCATGGTCCTCATTTGCACCCAAACACACAGAATCACTCTGAGCTACGTTCAACCGGATCGATCCTTTAAGGGTCCAAAGGGTAAAATGGCTACAAACTTAAGCATGAGGCTACTCAGACACCGTGATGCTTAGAAACTTCTCATCTGATCCTATGGGATCGTGTTGGGCCCCTCTACAATAACCTCTCTCAGTTTTTATTATCTCAGAGTGGTTTTCCCGTGGTGTCCAGTTTTCAATTGATGGAAAGAGTGTCAAATGGAAGTAGTGAAAAGTTTCAAGGTGGTGCAATTTTAGTTCTACAACTTGTGTGACCAAATGGACTATTCCAACATGTTCAAATAGGCATGTTTACGCTATGCATGGTCCTCGTTCGCACCCAAACACGCGGAATCACTTCGAGCTATGTTCAACCAGATCGATCCCTTAAGGGTCCAAAGGGTAAAATGGCTGCAAACTTCAGCATGAGGCTACTCGGACACCATGATGCTTAGAAACTTCTCGTCTAATCTTATGGGATTGTGTTGAGCCCCTCTACAATAAACTCTCTCAATTTTTGTTATCTCAGAGTGTTTTTTCCATGGTGTCCAGCTTGATGGAAAAGTGTCAAATGGAAGCAGTGAAAGTTGCAAGGTGGTGCAATTTTCGCTCGCAACTCATGCAAACTAAATGGACTATTCCAACGCTTTCAAATAGGTATGTTTATGCTAGGAATGGTTGTCGCTTTGCACCCAAACACGCGGAATTTCTCCAAGCCACGCTCAACCGGATCGATCCCTTAAGGGTCCAAAGGGTAAAATAGCTACAAACTTTAGCATAAGGCTACTCGGAAATCGTGATGCTTAGAAACTTCTCGTCTGATCCTATGGGATGGAAATGGGCCCCTCTACAATAATATCTCTCGGTTTTTGTTATCTTGGAGTGGTTTTCCCATGGTGTCCAGTTTTAAGTTGATGGAAAAAGTGTCAAATGGAAGTAGTGAAAAGTTTCAAGGTGGTGCAATTTTCATTCTGCAACTCATGCAACCAAATGGACTCTTCCAAAGTGTTCAAATAGGCATGTTTACGCTAGGCATCATCCTTGTTCACACCCAAACACGCGGAATCGCTCCGAGCTACGTTCAACCGGATCAATCCCTTAAGGGTCCAGAGGGTAAAATGGCTGCAAACTTCAGCATGAGGCTACTCAAACACCGTGATGCTTACAAAATTCTCGCCTGATCCTATGGGATTGCGTTGGGCCCCTCTACAATAACCTCTCTCAGTTTTTGTTATCTCGGAGTGGTTTTCCCGTGGTGCCTAGTTTTCAGTTGATCAAAAAAGTGTCAAATAAAAGCAGTGAAAAGTTGCAAGGTGGTGCAATTTTCATTCTGCAACTCATGCAACCAAATGGACTATTCCAACATGTTCAAATAAGCATTTTTATGCTAGGAATGGTCCTTGTTCGCACCCAAACACGCGGAATTGCTCCGAGCTATATTCAACCGGATCGATCCCTTAAGGGTCCAAAGGGTAAAATGGCTGCAAACTTCAGCATGAGGCTACTCGGACACCGTGATGCTTAGAAAATTATCTTCTGATCCTATGGGATCGCGTTGGGCCCCTCTACAATAACCACTCTCAGTTTTTGTTATCTTGGAGTGTTTTTCCCGTGGTGTCCAGTTTTCAGTTGATGGAAAAAGTGTCAAATGGAAGCAGTGAAAAGTTGCAAGGTGGTGCAATTTTCGTTCTGCAACTCATGCAACCAAATGGACTATTCCAACGTGTTCAAATAGACATGTTTACACTAGGCATAGTCCTCGTTCGCACCCAAACACGCAGAATCGCTCCAAGCTACGTTCAACCGGATCGATCCCTTAAGGGTCCAAAGGGTAAAATGGCTGCAAACTTCAGCATGAGGCTACTCAGACACCGTGATGCTTAGAAACTTCTCATCTAATCCTATGGGATCATGTTGGGCCCTCTACAATAACCTCTCTCAGTTTTTGTTATCTCAGAGTGGTTTTCCCGTGGTGTCTAGTTTTCAGTTGATGGAAAAAGTGTCAAATAGAAGCAGTGAAAAGTTGCAAGGTGGTGCAATTTTTGTTATACAATTCATGCGACCAAATGGACTATTCCAACATGTTCAAATAAGCATTTTTACGCTATGGATTGTCCTCATTCACACCCAAACATGCAGAATCGCTCCGAGCTACGTTCAACTGGATCTATCCCTTAAGGGTCCAAAGGGTAAAATGGCTGCAAACTTCAACATGAGGCTACTCGGACACCGTGATGCTTAGAAACTTCTCGTCTAATCCTATGGGTTTGTGTTGGGCCCCTCTACAATAATCTCTCTCTTTTTTGGTTATCTCAGAGTGGTTTTCCCGTCGTGTCAATTTTTTCAGTTGATGGAAAAAGTGTCAAATAGAAGTAGTGGAAATTTGCAAGGTGTTGCAATTTTTGTTCTGCAACTTGTGTGACCAAACAGACTATTCCAACGCATTCAAATAGGCATTTTTATGCTAGGCATGGTCCTCATTCGCACCCAAACACGCGGAATCGCTCTGAGCTATGTTCAACCAGATCGATCCCTTAAGGGTCCAAAGGGTAAAATGGCTGCAAACTTTAGCATGAGGTTACTCAGACACCGTGATGCTTAGAAACTTCTCGTCTGATCCTATGGGATTGTATTTGGCCCCTCTATAATAACCTCTCTTGGTTTTGGTTATCTCGAAGTGGTTTTCCCGTGGTGTCAAGTTTTTTGTTGATGGAAAAAGTGTCAAATGGAAGTAGTGGAAATTTGCAAGGTGGTGCAATTTTCGTTCTGCAACTCGTGTGACCAAACGGACTGTTCCAATGCATTCAAATAGGCATGTTTACGCTAGGCATGGTCCTCTTTCGCACCCAAACATGCGGAATCGCTCTGAGCTACGTTCAACCGGATCAATCCCTTAAGGGTCCAAGGGGTAAAATGGCTGCAAAATTCAGCATGAGGTTACTCAGACACCGTGATGCTTAGAAACTTTTCATCTGGTCTTATGGGATCATGTTTGGCCCCTCTACAATAACCTCTCTCGTTTTGGTTATCTCGGAGTGGTTTTTCTGTGGTGTCCAGTTTTTAGTTGATCAAAAAAGTGTCAGATGGAAGCAGTGAAAAGTTGCAAGGTGGTGCAATTTTTGTTCTGCAACTCATGCGACCAAATGGACTATTCCAACACATTCAAATAGGCATGTTTACGCTAGGAATGGTCCTATTTCACACCCAAACACGCGGAATCACTTTGAGAGCTACGTTCAACTGGATCGATCCCTTAAGGGTCCTGTTGATGCGTGTTTTATGACACAAGAAACATTCTAGAATAAAGTGTCAATGACACTCTATCCCCTCTTGAAAAACTACCTCGTATGCTAAGATTGCAAGAAAGATCATACGATAATTCCAATGTTTAAGATCAGTGTGGATGAGCTCTATGGTTTGATGTGATTATGCTGGTAACACAAAGGGACTTACGGTAGGCTTGTTCAATTCACAATGAAGGTCTAGACAATGAAGCTCTACTATTTGGGTCATGGATCAAACAAACTGAAAAAAGGAGATAAAGGTTTAGAATTTCTAGCCTACTCCCTAAGAATTCAAGAGACGGTATTGACTTGGTGGAACCAATAACCACGCTTTGCTTTGCCACGCTCAACGACAACTACACAAAGAGGGTGCAATCTTCAAGGGAATGTGCTTATGATTTTCACGTCATGAATAACTACCATCAAATCGAACAATAATTATCCAGAAAGAAGTTAAGCATCTACAAAATAAGCTCAGGCTAACTTTACGCATTGAATGAAAATCATCCATTCAAAGAAAGTGTGAGCAAAAAGTTTCACCATAATCAACACTTATCAAATCTTGCATTCATCTAACATAAATGAAATAAAATCTAAACTATGATGAGGGATAAGAACCATGACAACTCCAAAATAAGAGAGGCAATCACCATCAGAACAATGCATGCATTACTTATTACTTTGGCAATCTTACAATAGTTGCTTATCTCAACATGTTTTGCAACATGCTCCCATGCTTTACAAATGAGGGGTTGAGCTCAATTTATAGGCTCCCCAATTACAATTCAATGGACAAGATTGATTTGGAATCAATGGCCGAGATTACAGAATAAAACCCTAATTAGGGTTTGCTACCCTTCGACCAATAAGAAAATTACATTCGAGGACACTTGTCCTTTTTGCTAAATATGAACCAATAGATAAAATAGAAAGTTGTTGCATGTTGATTTGGAATGATTTGATTGGTTGGAAGATGACGAGGCACCACCTCAACGTGCTGGATGTCTTCCTTGATCACTTTGTGCCTTTTCCATGTTCTTGCCTTAGAATATTTTTTTCCTGCCAATGACTTTATCCTTTGTGCTTCGATCTTGGATGATTTTGGCTTCTCCTTCTCACCTCGCCTTGGAGCACCTGTTTAGACTTGAAGTCATTAAGTCTTTCTTCCCGGATTGCTTTGGAATTCCTTCACGTGCCTTGAATTTGGAGAGGAACTATTTGGCCATGATTTTTTAATCGTCCAAAGTCTCTGGCAAAATTTTCTTCACATCTTCCTAAATCATCTAGCATGATTTTAAGTCATTGGAAAATTTTCTCTAGACATTTTGATGTTTGGACTTAGGTGAATTTCCAAAATGCCAAACATACTTAGGAAAAATTTCAAGTTTTCTATCTTCTCTTTGATGTGGTAGGACTTCATTCATGAATAAGCCATCTCTAAATGCCTATGGCGGACTTTGCTTATATTTAGGCCATCAAGACTTAAGCTAGGTGGACTTAAAGCTTAATCTCAAAGCTACTTTCTTAGAGCGGACTTCTCTTTAACTCATGCCATTGACTTCTTAAGTGGTTTTTATCTCATGTTAGGCCAAGGGCGGACTTGCTCATAGTTTATGCCATACTTTACTTCTTATGGCGACTTCACACATTTTCTAGCCATTTACTAATTGACTAAGGGCAGACTTCAGCTTGCAACCTGCCACTCAATTTTTCTTGGCTATGCCTTAGCCACTTCATCTTTTGTCTTGGGGCGACTTCAACTCTCTTCAAGCCACTTTATCTTTGACTCTTCTCTTTGCCACCTTCTTATGTTCAAGGCGGACTTGCCTTGTTTCCCTGCCACTTCATCTTATGCCTATAGCGGACTTCATCTTTTCTCAAGCCATTCCATCTTTTGCTTATGGTGGACTTCATCTTTCTTCAAGCCATAACCTTTTATGGTGGGCGGAGTTTGCTTCATGTCTGGCCATTGGAGGGCGGACTTCATCAAATGTTTTCCATCTCAGCATTTTGTCTTGGGGCGGACTTGACTCCATGTGTTGCCATTTCACATTCTTCAAGGGCGGACTTCCACTCTTTTCATGCCATAGTCTTTTAGGGTGGGCGGACTTGCTTATCTTTGTGCCACCTCAAGGGCGGACTTTGTCTACTTGCTAGTCATTCAAGCTTTTGTTGAGGGCGGACTTTAGCCTTGATCTGACCATCTAACACATGGACATGGGCGGACTTGACTCATTTGCATGCCACTCAAGGCAGACTTTGCTTCTTTTGATGCCATTCAACACTTTATCCAAGGCGGACTTGCTTGTTTCCCTTACCATTCAAGGCGGACTTCATAGGAGGGCCTGCCATTGTTCCTTTTGCTTAAGGGCGGACTTGGCCACTTTTGATGCCACTTTTCTATGCTGCTGGGCAGAGTTTAGGTCTCTCTTTGCCATTTCATACTTGAACATGGGCGGACTTCATCAGATTTCAGGCTATTTCATAAGGCTGGGCGGAGTTGCCTCTTGCTTCTGCCATTCACATTGCCTGGCTGTAGCCTTCTGACATTAATTTCACTCATCTCAGTGCTGGTTGGACTCCAATTTGCCATGATTGTTTAGATTTTTCATGGATTTCTCAGATTTTTACATGAGTTTCTCAGATTTCAATATGAATTTCTCTGATTTTTCACCATTTTTCTGTGATTTTCGAACAATTTTTCTAGATTTTTTAATTTTTTCGTGATTTTCTAGAATTTCACCATGAATTCAAAAAAATTTCAAATCCATTTTCTAAGAGTTTCATTGATCTTTTTGAACTTCTGAGTGGATTTTTGAAACTCGAGCCCTTTCCAAATATAGCAACTTTCTAAAAATACAAATTTTCCAAAAATAGCAACTTTCCAAAAATAGACCCTAAAAAATAGGGATCTCAGAATTGCCCAAAAGTGCCAAAAAAGTAGGTCCTAAAAAATAGGGGGCCTGGGGTGAAAAACCCTAAAAACTGGGAGGTGTCGGAATTGACCAAAATGACAGTCGATCTTCATCTCCCAGGCCTTCTAAGCGTGATGGCGATGTTTATACAGTGATCCAGGCTAAAACTCATTTGCTTGACTCGGGTGACCATTCAAAATTCAGACTCCTCATTGCAAAAAGACTGGTGATAAGCAATTGCGAGGCCAAGGCAAAACCAAAAAGCAAAAAACATGAAGGGCCCCCATTTGCAATGGGGCGATGTGCGTAAAGGTCACAACAGGTCCAAATGGAAAAATGGCTGCAAACTTCAGCATGAGGTTACTCAGACACCGTGATGCTTAGAAACATCTCGTCTGTTCCTATGGGATCACATTGGCCCCCTCTACAATAACCTATCTCAGTTTTTGTTATCTCAGAGTGGTTTTCCCGTGGTATTCAGTTTTTAGTTGATGGAAAAAGTGTCAAATGCAAGCAATGGAAAGTTGCAAGGTGGTACAATTTTTGTTCTGCAACTCGTGTGACCAAACAAACTGTTCCAATTGCTCTGAGCTATGTTCAACCAGATCGATCCCTTAAGGGTCTAAAGGGAAAAATGGCTACAAAATTCAACACAAGGTTACTCGGACACCGTGACACTTAGAAACTTCTCGTCTGATCCTGTGGGATCACATTGGGCCCCTCTACAATAACCTCTCTCAATTTTTGTTATCACGGAGTGGTTTTCCGGTGGTGTCCAGTTTTTAGTTGATGGAAAAAGTGTCAAATGGAAGTAGTGGAAAGTTGCAAGGTGGTGCAATTTTTGTTCTACAACTTGTTTGACCAAATGGATTATTCCAACATGTTCAAATAGGCATGTTTATGCTAGGAATGGTCCTCTTTCATACCCAAACACCCGAAATCGCTTTGAGCTACGTTGAACCAGATCGATCCCTTAAGGGTCCAAAGGGTAAAATGGCTGCAAACTTTAGCATGAGGTTAATCGGACACCGTGATGCTTAGAAACTTCTCATCTAATTCTATGGGATTGCATTGGGCCCATATACAATAACCTCTCTTGGTTTTGGTTATCTTGGAGTGGTTTTCTTGTGGTGTCCAGTTTTCAGTTGATGGAAAAAGTGTCAAATGGAAGTAGTGGAAAGTTGCAAGGTGGTGCAATTTTCGTTCTGCAACTCATGCGACCAAATGGACTCTTCCAACGTGTTCAAATAGGCATGTTTACGCTAGGCATGGTCCTTGTTCGCACCCAAACACGCGGAATCGCTCCGAGCTACGTTCAACCGGATCGATCCCTTAAGGGTCCAAAGGGTAAAATGGCTGCAAACTTGACATGAAATTTCTCGGACACCGTGATGCTTAGAAACTTCTCGTCTAAATCCTATACAGACCATTTGGGTACCCTCTACAATAAAATTTCTCCAGTTTTGGTTATCTCAGTGTTTTTCCCGTGGTGTCTAGTTTTTAGTTGATGGAAAAAGTGTCAAATGGAGGCGGTGAAAATTTGCAGGTAGTTGCCAATTTTAGTTTATTTTAACTCATCGCGACCAAATGGAATTTGTTCCAACTTACATTCAAATAGAATTTTCGCTAGGCATCACTCCTCTTTTCACCGCGCAAACATGCGGAATCGCTCAGAACTCGTTCAACCCGGTCGATCGCCAAGGTCCTAAAGGAAAAATGGCTGCAAACTTGACATAAAGGTTACTCGGGCATCGTGATGCTTAGAAACTTCGCGTATGATCCTATGGGATCATGTTGGGCCCCTCTACAATAACCTCTTTCGGTTTTTGTTATCTCAGAGTGGTTTTCCTGTGGTGTTCAGTTTTCAATTGATGGAAAAAAGTGTCGGATAGGTAGTAGAAAGTTTAAAAGGTGGTGTAATTTTGGATTGCGCGGCTACGTGTGACCAAATGGACTATTCCAATAGCGTTCAATAGGCGTTTCGCTAAAGGAATGAAGTCCTCTTCGCGCAAACAGCGGAGTCGCTCCGAGCTACGTTCGAGCTTCGTTGATCCCTTAAGGGTTTGAGTGTAGTATGTTGAAAGAGGCCATTCCTCTATTGTTGTTAAATTTTATTATTAACCGATATGGGCCTGATGTAACTTGAATTGCGGTAGTTTGAATGGGCTTGTTGAGTGGTTTTGCAATCTTTGTATTGCATCAGCTTGTTGCTTACTATTATGCTTTGATAGATTTTTTATCAAGCATCCATAGCTTGTTCGAAAGCACCTATTTTAGGCTTTTAGCCATAGCAGCAAGGCAATGAACTGTTTGATAAAATGCTTTGATAGACATGTATGAAAAATGTGCTAGCATAGACAAGGCAGTGAACTCTTTGAAAAAATGCCTCAAAGAAATGTGGTTTCATGGTGATGGAATGGCATGGCGAATGCCATGACAAGCAAATTGCTATGGACTGTCATGGCATTCCATCACCATTGAGACCACATTTCTTTGAGGCTTTTTTTCAAACAGTTTGCTGCCTTTTCTATGCTATTGCTTATTAGTATGCTTTGATAGATTTTTTCCAAGCATCCATGTAGCTTTTTTGGAAGCACCTATTTTAGGCTTTCAACCATACCAACAAGGAAGTGAATTGTTTGATATTCTACCACCATGAGACCAAATTTCTTTGACACATTTTTTTCAAATAGTTCATTCCCTTGTCTATGCTATTGCTTACTAAATTATGCTTTCATAGATTTTTTCTAAGCATCCATAGCTTGTTTGAAAGCACCTGTTTTAGGCTTTTAGCCATAGCAGCAAGGCAATGAACTGTTTTATAAAATGCTTTGATAGACATGTATGAAAAATGTGTTAGCATAGACAAGGCAGTGAACTCTTTCAAAAATTCCTCAAAGTGAGGTCTCATGGTGATGGAATGTATGACAATCAAATATTTTTGATTGTCATAGCGTCCATCAGATCATGAGACCTCATTTCTTTGAACATTCAAAGGGATTCACTACCTTAATCTATGATATCTCTTACTATTATGCTTTTGATAGATTCTTTCCAAGCATGCATGGCTTTAATGAAAGCGCACTTCTTTTTAGGCTTTCAGCCATAACAACAAAGGAAACACTTGAACTATTTAATAAAATTCTTTGGTAGACATGTATCAAAAATGTGGTAGTATAGACAAAGGCGTGGTATTTGAAAAAATGCCTCAAAGAAATGGCGGTCTCATAGAGATGCCATGACAAGCAAATGCAATTGGCGCTCCTAGTTATTAGTTATGCAATGTGAAGTAATTGCACTGCTTCATAGATGACTTTGTAAAAACTATATTGTAATTGAAATTTTGTCATCTATCGGCATCTAGTTGTGGAGTTATGCAATGTGAAGCAATGCTGATTTTGAAAGATGTGCAATGCAATGTAATCAACGTTATGAATATAAACTACAAAATTATAAATTAAAGTTCAAAACATAAAAATGTCAAGTGTTTACAACCTGAGTAAATTTATTGATCATTGATGGTAGGCAGTGTGAACATTTTTACGTGTGGAAGGCAAACAAGAAAGCGATTGGTTCAAAAAGGTAAATTTGTCTTTTGCACCAAATGAGAAATATTCACAATATGTGCTAGGAAGGAATAAGTCCATAAGATCGAGTATGCAAGAACCAAGAATTGCAAAATTGGCTTACGTTTGACTTCCAAACACAAATTTTCACACTTTTCGATGTTCCAACATAAGTCAAAAAGTATATGTGTGTAAGTTGTAAAGTATACACTTGAATACATGTAACTCATATCTATTGAACCATGAATTTATAATGCAAATATGGACACCATCAATAAAAAAGATTTGTATTAATCAAATAGCCATGTACGCATGTACATCAATATGTCAATATAAGTATAAAATATAGTTACAAAAAAGCCATATAGGCTTACGAGAATGCCATATAGGCATCCAATGTCAAACATATCGAATACAAAATATGTAGAAAATTGCCATGTAGGCATACAACAATAGGCTCTACATTCAAAATCATTTCTCTCAAATGCTCTGGTTCAAATACAGTTTTCTTTCCCTTTCTTAGTAGCTTAGATGAAATGGAAATGCATCACCCATTTTTGTTGAGGGTACTCCTACTACTCCTCTAGTGTTCTAGCTCTGGTCAAGTTTCCAAATTTGTTACAATAAGAAGTAAAGACATTAATATATAGAAATTATATTATAAAAATTAATATATTTAACAAAATTTAATCCACTTACGATATCTGGTGACAGTCACTCTCCTCGATGGAAATATTTGCAAGCTAATTAACAGTGGATTGGCAGACCTATAAAACCATCCGAATAGGAAGTAAACTACGAATCAATAATGGTTTGATTTTTCACTAGAACTAGTTCATCTATAACAACGAATGTAAATTAAAATTTAGTAATTTTCCTCATACCTCCCCTATCAAAGCCATTGAGGATTGTATTGCAGTAGAAACACCGATATCCATTGCCCTTGTTACGTTTGGTGGTGTTTCTCTCACCAACATCTGAAAATAAAAAAAACAAATTATTCAATCACAAAATAGTTATCGAATTTGAAGTAATGCTTTGAGTTTGAATGATGTGTAATGCAATGTAACCAACAATATGATTATCAATTTTTTAAAAAGAAATAACCTGGAACAATCACATTGAAAAACAAAAGACCCTTTAGGACAAATTTGAAGTGAAAAAGCATCAAAACACAATGTAAAATATGACAACCAATATGAGAAGAAGAGATGATCTAGTCAAAAGGAGCTTTGATAGTAGCCAACTGAGTTAAGTATGACAAATCCAAGTATCACTGTTGCAAGGAATGTAGTAAGAGCTAAATAAAGATATAGCAACAATAAAAAATGATGGAGCTAACTTGTCAAGGCCTATTCTTCAAAACCCTTATTAAACGCTTGCCATAGTTTAAGATATGCAATAAATGTTTGACAATGGAATTAACCTTTTGAGGATGACAGTGATTAAATTGAGTTCTCCTTTTACCATGAAAAGACTGAATATTCTTTCTTTGGCCTATCATTATGATTTTTAAGATTCCTCAATTGAGTTCAATATAATAGTCAAGTGTTTATACCAAAGATGATAGAGAAAATAATCATGAAAAGGAGAATATGATGGTGATCAATGACAAGGCAGTGGCACATTTGATAGTCGAAAGAGTAGAGGAATGCATAGTGAACATCATGGTACAACTTATGATATAAATTAAGCCACATGGTTGATGTGTTTTGAATCCTTGCATCTAAAGGAAATGGATAGTGAACATCATGTGTTACCTTGTTACTACATGAAGGAGGAGGCTCCATCTCTCCATTTTGTGTGTAAACAAATTGGAAGTTTGCTAACTATCAAGGGAAGGCTTAAAACCCTAGTTTTTGCTCCATTTCATGTTTGAGCTTTGTACGGATAGTGGAAGGCTGAGACCTCAAGAATCTTTGAGTGTTGTCCATGTGAACCAAGAACCTTGGAAAAGAGTGGGAAGTCCTTTTGAGATTTGTGAGTTCTAACCTGTTTTGTAGGTGAAGGAGACCTAATAGGGGCTCAAGGGCTACTAGCCTTTCAAACCCTAGCTAAAGGATTGGTGAGAGTGATGGGAAGTTGAAGTCTTGGAGGTTGTTCAAACACGTTTGGAGGATAGTTTGAAGACTTTTAAGACTTATCACTACCCCTGCAAGAGTTGATGGAGCGTTGAGGAAGATTGGTCTTTAGTATAGTGTAAAGGCTAAGGAAGAGTTGTGGCAATGAACCAAGGTGGACTTGGTGGTTGGAGTTTGTGATAGAAGAGGGGTTGGTCAGTAAAATAAGTCAGTTGAGTATGGTGGACAAAAAGTTGGAGCCAACTTGAGCAAGCCTTGAATGTTATGCAGTTTGATGGAAGAATAGCAAAAGAAGAAGAGGTTGCAAAGGAGGATAGAATCCCTGAACCTGACCCTATATTGAAGGAGGATCCCTTCTTGAAAGCATTGAAGGCTTTGAGTGGAAAAAAACTTGAAGGAGTACCATTGTTTAGTGGAAAGATGGAGGCTGATTTAGTTATGGATTGGATAGAGGGAATGGAAAACCATTTTGAGTGTGATGGAGTCATTGAAGCACAAAAGGTAAAGGTGGCTAAATCAAGACTAAGAGGTTCTACCTTAACTTGGTGGAAATTCATTCAGACAAAGAGGGATAAGGAAGGCAAGCAACCTATCTCTGCTTGGAAGGGAATGGTTGCCAAGGTGAAAGAAGCATACCTACCTAAAGACTATGAAATTCAGTTGCATAAGAGGAGACAGAGTTTGAGGCAAAGAGATCAGGAGATGAGTTCCTATACTGAGGAGTTTCAAAGACTTTGCATGAGGTCCCAATTTCCATAGAGAGGATGAAAGTATCAAGGTGGCAAGGTATCTCAATGGTTTCAAGTGGAACATTCAAGAGGAGATGGTTCTCTTAAGCCCCAAAATAGTGCACCAATGTTATCAATTGGCATGAAAGATTGAAGAGAGGAGTAAGAGGAAGCAAGATCAGACTTCTAAGGGCAAAGGCAAAGGAAGAGATCAAAGAGGACAGCATGGTGGCTACCAAGGTAGAGGAAATGACCAAAGAAACCAAGGAGAGTCAAAACTCATAAAGCATGGAGGTGAAACATCTACAAGAGGTGGATATAACCAGGGTAGGGGACCTCAAGGAGGTTCAAATAGAGGAAGAGGAGCAGGAAGGTAGGAGCCTTTCCTTGTATGTACCTACTCTAGGCCTTTCCTTGTAAGACCTCCTTGGTGCTTTGCTTCACCAATCTAACCTATAGGTCCCTACTCATGACTAGGTGCCCCTGGTTTGTCTGACCAACCCCTCTTCTATCATTCATCAAGATCATACAATACAACCTTCTTGCCCCTCCTAAAGTTTGGACACATCATTACCTCCCACATAAAACTGGACATGCTTGAAACTATGTGGTTTCCCCTTGCATTGATATGGTTATGCAAATGAAAATGAAAGAAAGTAATCATCTCCTTATCCATTGGGTTTGGAAGAATGCATGCTTAATGTTTTGATACATGATATTTGAAACCTCTCTTCTTCTCTCATGGTTGAATATATCAAAATCCGGTATGGTGGGCCTCCAAAGTTCTAGTCATCTTTCTTCCCTCTTCCACCAAATGTTGTTACGATTTTATATGCCTTTAGCCTAATTGGCTTTGTTTTTGAAAGCTGGAAGTTTCTCTTGAGTCACCGGTGTAGCTCTCTCTACCTTTCCAAACTCTTTTCATTACTCTGAGGATCATCTTTGGGATTTAGTCATTTTGTACCACATGGTTGTGCTTTGAATCCCCTTGCATCTAAGGGTTTAAAACCTTAGGGGCCTTAGATGAAAAGAAGTAATATTTTCTTTTCCATATGGCAGGCGTAGTAGTAGAGATAAAAGAGAATTTATATAGAAAAATAAAAAGAGACACAAAATTCATAGGACTACATCTATATCCACCTACATGCACTAGCTAACAAAAGGACATGAATGTAGTAAGATTTAGGTATGATAGGGGGTATTGCAAGGTATATTTGAGGAATATATAAGAATGAAGAATTCAGTGATCAAATTAATTAATGAAAATGTTTTCCGCAAAGATCTCCCACACTATTTAAGGAATTTAATCATTTCTAAGCATTTTCCCGCGTCCTATGGGAGAGAAGTTTGAGGAGGGAGCTCAGAAATAGTTGAGAGTTTAATGAGTAATTATAACTTCTTTCCATACAATCATGATTAGTTAGAGAACATATAGGGAAACTTGATGAGCTATGCAACAAATGAAGAGAATATAGGGTATTTTGACCTAGTCTTAAGCATCTCCAAGTGTCTAGGAGATATTGAAGGAGTCTTGGTTGATAGATAGAGATTGAGGATAAAATTTATTTTTTAGTTTACATTGACATCGGCAGGGCATCCATCGTCTTATTCTTGAATTCACGTTGACATCACAAAAAATTATATGGGATGGGTAAGATGTAGCTCTACCTTTGTAGGACCCATGTTAAATTTTTATTATATATGAAAGCTTGCTAGTGGGAATTCTAAGACAAACAATCATGGTAGGACCATTCTTAAAAGATTTCAAATAATAACCCTGTTAACCCATATACTCTTATGACTATATATACACGGAAATCTAGATTAAACTTAGAATTCATTGACTTTAAGTTCTCTTTATTCTATATTACCTCGGTGAAAGTTTGATCAAATCTACTTTTCGCCTTAGAGGTGTTTCCTTAAAATTATCAACAACACCACATTCAACATCAAAATCATATTAAAATACCATTCATAAAACAATGCTATTAACATATGTAATAAATTTATAATTGTTTACTAACTTTACATACCCCACTGATAGGTGTACTGCAAAAATAAGTAGATTGACTGGTGTACCCAGGGTCAACATTGTGACCCTACAATTTTATTAAAATAATAAAACTAAATTAGTTAATCTTGCATTTCACAATCAAAATTTAATAAACTAAATTCAATGAACATGTTCAATTTTACCTAACTGTCAATACCATATGCATCATGTAGAATGTCAGCCGCCCTCTCCATCCCCATAGATGCATATAGATCAGGCTGTGTAGAAGCATATGGATCCTACGTAGCACCCTCCTGAGGGCCGGTAGGGTCATACGAACAAGTGGCTCTGCAAGATCGACACACATGGCCTCAAAGGCCACCACCTGAAGACTCCCCTAGATTGCGCTGTACAATGAGGCTAGTGTGGTGGATGACACTCTGAGTCAAGGATATGATGCTTTGCCAAAGTCTCTCATCCAAACTCCTTTGCAACTATATGGGCATAGCAATGCGCTCATAGAAATTTGGCTAAAGCGAGAGTCATCTCCCTGTCGTGTGGGATCGGTACATTGCCATGGGGCCACTATCATGAAGCCCTCTCTCTGGCAGAAACTCCCACTCATAAAATAATTAAAGTTTGGTTCAGCTAGGCCTCACAGGAGTATAATTTCCTAAGAAAATGGGACTTTACATTTATTATTGCCGCGATTGGGTAATCAAAAGACCATATACCATCTGTCATTAAAAATGGTTCCTAATCTTTTGGTGAGTAGCGCAATGGATAGGAAACCTCTTTGCATTGAGGGTGAGATTTTGATTTGTTTCTAGAATTGATGAATAGAGCACAAATCCTTTGTGTCTTTAAATCTTTAGCATTTTATATGATAATTTGTCTACATAATATGCCTGATCAGGCTCTATTTTGCCATCCAGATATTTGTTGGGTAATTGCATCCACATTTTTTAATAAATCCTTCAACGAATCTGCTAGATGTATCCTTTCTATGGTTGAAGAATTTTGATCACTCAACCTACTAATAAGATCCTCAACTTCTTTTCTATTGTTTTCAATTTCACTCCTCAAATTTTCTTGAGTGCCAAGAGGGTATTGAGAGAATGGTGGGGGAGGTTAGTTTTATGGTTAGAGTTGATTTGGTTGAGGATTTTCCTCCTGCTTGTTGATGATTTCTACAAATTAAAAGAACGTTTCATTCTAAACTAAAACAAACAAAAATCCAATTTAAAAACTAACAAATTCAAAACAAATGCCAAACAATACTTGCCTCTTGCATCTCTTCACGATCACAGAAATACATATTGGTGAAGAAATTCAGTTGCTCTTGATGATTTTGTGACCTCTCAAAAGCCTTGGCTGATATTATAACAGAGTTTTTAGTATGGCCGGGCCTAAACTCTGACAAAAGGAAATGAGAAATGGTTACACGGTTTGCTTTAAAAAGCCAAAAGCAGCGTTAGCGTTATAGCATGGCGTTGCCGTTTGGCCACAAAAGTGCGACCATCTTGGTGCCCTTACCCTATAGTTAGCTTTTTCAAACTCGTTTGACCACATCTGGTCCATTCATCAAGTCATCTCATTGCAAGATTGATGGTTAAAAATAAAATTTATGATTAAGGTCAAGTGAACCGTTCTGATTTGACGAGTGAGTAGTAATGGCGAATATGATGTTGTATACACTTGAAAATGGTCATCGCATTCAATTAATTAAATACAACCTATTTGATTAATACTTCAACTACATATAAATAAGCTCTTACTTTATTTATATTGTTCACTTTACTTTTAATTCTCTTAATTCACATTCTTCTAAATTAAATAAACAAAAAAAACCCTAAAACATGTTTATTTAATTAATCTTCCCTAATCCTGATTAAGAATTAGAGCACATTTCTAAAAAAATTTATGTGCCACCTCATAAAGGTCACATGAAAATAAATAAGCCTAATTATTAATTATAATTATCCTCACACACTTCCACCAATAAGAAAAAGCACATGGCTTTATTCCCCCACACTTCCAACAAATTTGGAGCACATGGGTCTTTGTTTCACACACTTGGAATCTAATACATTTGGCATGCTTCCAAATTGTCAAGGGATTCTCTTCACACACATGGCATGTTGTCCTTGGTCAAGGGGACAACATCCTAATTCCTTTCATCTCCACTGTCTATCTTGTCTTCTTTGAATTTGAACCGTTGACATGTGCCACCTTACAAAATGCTTGAAAAACTCTATAAATACACCCCTTATCCTTTGCATTATCATCCACCTTTTGTGTAATGTTATAATGCTATTTTGAAATACAAATTGGAATGGTGTTATAATGTCATTTTCCATCCACACTTTGAGTCTTGTTACCATGCAGGTTTTTCGTAGGAGCTTGGAGCTTTCATGGAGTCTTATTCTTAGCTTTCTTATCATGTGTTACTTTGCATTCTCATCTTAGATTAATTAATTTCTTCATAGTTACATTTTATCATCTCCATTGTATCATAGTTACATTTTAGGTTAGTTTTATTTTTTGTTGCATTTGAGCATATGCATAATCATGGATAGTTCACTATAGTTGCATGCCATCTCACTCATCTCCACTTCTTCATCTATCATCAACATCATCCTTCGTTTATCATTGCATCCATTATCTTTTCCATCATTTTGTTTCATTTAAGAGCATACCACTAATCATTCTAGCACACATTTGTATACCACTAATCCTTCCACCACACATTCGCATATAGAAATCATCTTAGCTTGCATATTAAGCATCAAATCTCATTCTCTAGGTAGTCATTTTAACAACCTTTGTGCCCATAGAAATCTAAGGACCAAATGGTTTAATAAATCCCTATAAATAGATAACAATGATACATATTTGAAAGGTTTGAGGGTATGTGCAGGATCATAATGAAAAAAATAGGCCCTTAAGTGGTGAATTTTTTTGAAAAATAAAAGTTAGGCAACTTCACATAAAAAATTGAAATTTTAATGCAGTAGTACTTAAATTTTAGGGAAAAAATAAGTAGGTGTCTGTCTAACCATCCTAACCACAATAAAATGATAATAAATTTTTATAATATTTTAGATATAAATAGAGGACTCATGTCCCGATGTGATGCATATTTTTTGTAATTTTTTTCAAAGTAAATAATTAATTATGATTTTTTTATTACAAGTTTTTTAAAATATAAAAAATCGTATGTCTGACCACCTTAACTTGGTCAAAACTTCATGAAATTCATTTTTTTTTTAATCTTATAGTATATGAAGCATAGAATGTGATGCATGTTTTGGATTCAAAAAATGTGATACCATTTGAGAGCTATAGATTTTTTCAATCAGCCTATCAATAAGGACTTTATTTTTAATTCAAATAGAAAATCAATAATAATTATTTATTAAATTCAAAGTAAAGCATAATTTATATTGGTGGAAAGATGAGAATTTCCTTTAAAAACCCTTTTCGTTTCATCAATTTTGGGTAAAAAATAGTTGTCAGCCACATACCCTACACATACCCATCATATCGCCACTTTTTGGCCCATCATGATCTTGCACATATCCTTGACTGTATTATGAATAGATTAGTTTTACTTGCTTCAAACTTTGAATGTAAACTGTCTTATTAAGGTTTGTGTTGACATTAGAATAACTCACTCTACACATTCAACACATGCAAAAAATGGCGCCCACCATGGGGCCTTTGCCTCACATATTACTAACTTTTTTGATGATTTCATGATTGTAGGTTCAAGGTTTACGACTTGGGAACGTTTTGCACCGGTTTGGAGGGAATTTTGAGCTATTTCAAGGCTTTTTTGGGCTGTTTTTAGAGTTTTGGCACCTCTTGCCTCTATTTTGGTGCCTCTTGCAAGTTGTCCCGAGACTGTTTTCACCTATTTCGGGACCATTCTAGGTTACTATTCTAGTTTTGGTGCCTCTTGTCAGAGTTTCGACGCCTCTTGTAAGTTGTTATGGGACTATTTTCACTTGTTCCAGGACCATTCTGGGATACTTTTAGAGTTTTCACACCTCTTGCACTTGTTTTGGCACCTCTTGTTAGAGTTTTGGCACCTCTTGTATCTTGTTTCAAGAACCTTTTCACCTGTTTTGAGACCATTATGCACTATTTTTAGAGTTTTTGCGCCTCTTGTCTCTATTCTGGCAACTCGTGTCTCTGTTTTGGCACCTCTTGTATTTTATCACCAAAATTTAAAAATCACATTCTGTGTTGTGCATTTGCAAGTTTTCCCAGATTCGCTGTCAAAGACTCAAAACATAAACTACTAACATATTGAAGGGGCTAGACGTTATTTATTTGTTTCCTTTGGTTAAGATAGGAACGTAGCTTAAGTAAAAGGATAATGAACATCATGTTTCCTTTTGGTTAAGTTAGGAACATAGCTTATTTAAAGGAAAATGAACACCATGTCTTTTGCATGTGATGAATGGTAGGCATATGCTCTCCCCTTAACTAGGTGATCCAAAAAACTAGACCCATTCTTGTTTGTGTCAGTGTAAGTGAAGTATATGGCATGAATTCTCTCTTTATTCTTATGAAATAAAGATCGATTGAACTATGGGTATACTTGCTTGCTTTTGTTTATCCTAGAGGGCCTGCCTTGTGGGAAAAAGTAATCACCCAAGGGAACGAACCAACTAGTAACACGCTAAAGCCAAGCGACTTCCAACGAGGATATAAATGTGGATACTTGAGGAAATTTCAAGTATCATGAGGATAATTCTGATGATATGGATCAAAAGGGACTCTCACCATATGGATTATCCCCCATGAATGAAATTCCTACATTAAAACCCTTGTTGTAGATTTCCCAAAATCCTTTATCTATTCTTTGGTGCAGCAATGGTCATTGCCAAGGCATCCACATTCTCACAGTTTTTATAGTAGAGGTGATCGGTTTTCCATGGGAATTTCATGGGGACTGGAAGTTTGGTTGGCTTGAGAAGAGAGTGCACTATAATGGGGAGCCTGTGCAACCAAGCTTCTAAATTCACCCGCTAAAGATAGTACAGTTGGGGTAAAACCCGTGTGGAATCTAAAAGAATACAGTCTTACACAACCTTAGGAGTGTATATTTTGCTTGATGTGTCTTCAAAATGAAACTCAAAGAAAACACCATAAAAAATGTTACATTTTAAAAGTGAGAACCTTGATTCAGAACTACATTCATTGAGGTAGAAAAGTCAATAACTTAGGTCCATCCATCTTTAGAAAATCAGTCCTTCCTAGTAGTGTTCCATCTTTCCTTAGGAAAAATAGAGTCAGAACATGTGGTTTACATGATGATTTCACAAAAGGTCAAGATTAGAAAATGAAAGATCAAAACTCTTAGTCCAAAACAACATCAAAAACGGTTTTCTATGTTTTATGACTTTAGAGAAAGGTTAACCTTCAATTTTTACAAGAGAGCATGCAAAGAAAATCTAGAGTTATACATGATGTACTATTGTCAAAGTCCAAGACTTTTCCAACATTTTGAGTACCTTAATTATGTCTCTTGAGTCAAAACTTCAAGTCCAAGATCGTTTCTTAGATACCTTAGAAGTCTAAACATTGTCGAAACAGGCCTATACAAGTGGAACTTTTCAAATTAAGCCTAGATATAAACATTTCAAAGTGCTTAAATCATCACTATCCATCACATCTTTGAATGCAAAACCTAGTTTCATTTTTCAGATTTTTCATCCTTTAACCATGAAACTATGTCATGCCATCAAATAAAACTTGGTCTAATCAATAGAATATTTCATTTTATTTGACTTAGTTGTAATCCTTGGCACTATTTCAAACTTAGATCAAAGCTTAGTCTAAACCCTAACACTTGTATGCCCGTCCAAACAAGATCACAAAAGAGGAGACTTAAGGACAAGGAACTTGGAACACCGAACTTTTGAAACGAAAAACATAGGAAGTTTGAGTATTGAAGCTTTCAATATCGAGACTCCCAACCTTGAACCTCAAAATAGTGAGATCCCTAGCAACATGGTTGTTGCAAAAGAAATTCCTATTCCTAGACTCAACAACACTCAAGGGGAAGAAATAAGCAATGAGGATATATGACAAGCAGAACAAGACCCCAATTTCCATAAGTTTTTTGGAAAATATTTTTGAAAGAGATGGGGAAAAATACCAATTAATGTTAGCCAATCAAGGATTCAAACTTCCCCCTGACTTTGACATCAATATCTTAAAAGCACCTCTCCAAAAGGCTGAAAAGCAAATAGAACAAATGGTTACTTTAACTCACCAAATGAAAAACATTCAACAACAAGTTCTAGACATGCAAAGGGGAAATTTGAAATGGTACTTTATGAAGGACATTTGTCCTTATCCCTTTAATCCATCTGTCAACATGATTCTTTTCCCTAAATGTAGTGAATTTCAAAAGTATGATAAATACAATGGTACAAATGATCCATTAGATCACGTAAGGGAATTCTAAACTATGAGTCTAGAATTTGCACATGAGGAAACTTATTTAATGAGACTATTTCCACAAATTCTAGGAGGGAATTTCCTTGAATGGTTTTCAAAGATTACACCCCCCATCAACACATTTGAAGAGTTGGTCAATAGATTTCTCACTCAATACTCTTGCAATATCCAACATGATATCACCATGAAAGACCCTTACAACTTGAAATAGAAAAAGGGTGAGTCCTTCCTCATTTTCTTACAAAAATGGAGGAGATTGTTTGCAAGGTATTCCCATCCCATTCCTGAAAAGGAAAAGATAGAGATTTTCATTGATAACCTAAACGATGAGCTGAGTTATAGGTTGGAATTACAATGTCCCCCTACCTTCAAAAAATTGATTGAAAACAAAATTAAAATCGAAGAATCCTTAGTCAAAAGAGGGGTCATTAAGGTATACAATGAAAACAACTCATCCACTTCTTCTAACAACTACAATAGTGGGGATAAACCTAAATTTTGGCAATGAAACAAGAATGTGGGTAACAATGAGGTCATAGTTGAAAATCAAAATACCAAACCCGTATTCAACCTAACAACAACTGCCACCAAGACCAATCAGACCAACAATCTCCCCAACACTCCAAATATTAGCCAAAACAACAATAAGACTAATTCCGGGACTAAAGCAACATCATTTCCAAAACCTTCCAATCGACAAAAATTCACACCATTGGGACAATCCTTAGATTCTACCTTAAAGGAACTTACTAAGGCTAAGCTTATCATAATGCTAGAAGCACGAAACTAGGATCCACAAGGTAAGCCCTTTTGGTGGAACGATGTTCATTACTGTGATTATCATCAAAACAAGGGTCATATGATGAAAGACTGTTGGCAATTAAAACACGCAATCCAAGATCTCATTGATAACAAAAAGGTACACATTGAAGGACCCCAAACAAACAGTGATCAGGGAGTGTTCAAGAACCCTTTACCCAATTATGAAAAGGGAAAGTCCTCTACATCTAATACCAAAGGAAATAATATAAACTATGTTTATGATTCTACCATTCATTGTATTGAGATGGTTGGGAATTCCATCCAAGACATTGAAATTGGAAGCCAAGGGAAGGATGCCACTATTGAAATCCAGCACAAAGATGACACTATCCCACATCAAATCAATGACCTTGAACCTAGAAATCTAATCACTAACGTTGACATGAATGACACTTGAATTAACGTCATCAAAATTATGAATGGCCAAGACAATACACCTATCAATGTGATTACAAGAGGACAAGCCAAGGTAAAATTTAAAGGAGCTACCCCTTCCACGTCCAAAATGAATGTTTTACATGTAATTCAATATAACATCATTGATCAGTTATAGAAGATACCACTCAAATATTGGAACTTCTCAAGATTTCACCGACGCACAAAGAGATCTTGAAACAAGTTTTAGTGGCCACCATAGTACCAAAAAATTTGGAAGTTTGTACATTTCAAGCTATGGTGGGACATTTTATTGCACCTCATTGCTTATCATTCTCTGAACATGACAATGAATCCACCACCCATCCGCATGACACTTCTCTCCACATCAAAGTCCTAATCCATAAACATCACGTCAAACGTGTCCTTATAGATGGAGGAGCAGGCTTAAATATCTGCACTCTCAAGCTTGTTCGTGCATTAGGATATTCTAAAAATACTATTGATCCTAGAAGGAAAATCACCATAAAAGCATATGATGATGAAGAAAGATCCTCCCAAGGATTGATCATCTTACCCATTCAAGTGGGACCAATCGTCAAAGACATAGTGTGTCAAGTGTTAGACAAGGAATTGACATATAACATACTCTTGGGATGACCATGGATTCATGAAATGCAAGCAGTACCATCAAACTATCATCAGTGCTTGAAATTTCCTTTCAATGGGCAAGAGATCACCATTGTTGCCGATTCTAACAATCCCCAATATTGCAATGCACTCAAAACGAGTCAAGATACCTTTGTACCACAAAATAGAGAAGTCATCAACTTTGATCCATCAAAAAAAGAAAGTCCAGTGGGTTCTTCATCAAGACGGTATGAGGAAAGGTCTCAATCAAAAGACAAAGGGGTTGTTGACTATATTTCATGCAACGATAGAAGTCAACTTAATGCCTTGTCCAAATAGTTAGAAAGGATCCAAATAAAAGACAAGGGCATGGGGGAATACTCATTTGAGCACTCATCATACTTATCATAGCTCTCATCTTCTCCTCAGTCACATGGACAACCATCTACTTCAAGACAACAATCTTTACAACCCATCACGCTATTTGATGGGAAATTTATAAAAGCAAGCACTCAAGCGGAGGAATCAGAAGACAGGGATGTTCTAAACTAGTTATACAAAGATGAAGAACCTTCACAGGTATCATTGTCCAATATATGCACTGATAAGTATGGAAAAGGTCAGAAAATCCTAACAAAAATGGGATATGACGGAAATGGTCCTTTGGGTAAAAGAAAAGAAGGCATCAGTGAAAAAATACATCTTGTTACAATGAACCCCAGAGACAAAACAGGACTAGGCTACAAGGAAGACTTAAAAGAGGAAGCTACTCAAAGAGCTGTCGAAAGAATCTTACAGTTACAAGCTAGTGAGGATCATGAAACAAATTCTAATGAATATGAATGGGACTCTCTCTTTGAGGAATCTTTCCATGAAAAATAGATTGATGTAATCCAAAAGTATACCCCAATATGTATGAAAGGACAAAGTTCTGGTTCTAGACCACTTGAACATGGATCACAATATGTCGTTGACTCAAGTGAAGATGATCATTCTTCGGGCGATATAGACACGTCGAAAGAAAGTAACATCTTATAACTCATTGGACAATTTGACAACATGGCTATCCTGATGCTTACACCTTATGACCTTGACCAATCAAATGACTCCTTGTCCTTAATGCATCCTGAACTAATTTACTGGGATCAAAGTGAGCCACTCGACATGCCTACCTTTTCAAATGATGATGCCCTTGTGAACTTCCTCTGTTCTGATAATCCTGACACATGTTCCACCATTGAATCTCAGAATGAAGCTCCTAATGAAGGAAGTGTTAAACCTTTCAGCTTCAAAATGAAAACTATAGGAAATAGGTCTAATAGTGAAAACCACTTGGTGGCACTATTAAATAAGGAAAAAGTAAACAAAAAGAGCATATCTCAAGGTGAAAACCTCTCTGAGGAACCAAGAGATGGAAGGTTTTACACTCTCCCAGAAAACTATCAAGAGAGATCTCTAGTACTAATAGAACCTACACAATCCATCAATGTTGGTACAGCTAAGATGGTGAAGACCCTGCAATTAGTGGAATCCATGAAAAAAGAGGAGAAACCTTGTTTCACTGAATTATTTAAGGAGAGACAAATCAACTTTGCTTGGTCATACGCTGACATGCCAGGAATAGATCCAGAACTCATTATGCATCATTTGTCATTACCTCCTGGCACAAAACTAGTAAAGAAAAAACTAAGAAAGATGCATCCCCATATTTCCCTTCTGGTGAAAGCTATGACTACCATCTTCCATGACATGATGCATACTTTTATAGAAGACTATGTAGATGATCTATTGGAAAAACCCTACACTAGAGAAGGAAACTTAGAGATTCTAGACAAAATCTTCACAAGATTGGAGAAATTCAAGGTGAGGTTAAATCCCAAGAAATGTGTGTTCAGTGTAACATTAGCTAAACTTTTGGGATACATTGTCTCAACTAAGGGAATTGAGGTGGATCCTACAAAGGTCAAAGCCATCATGGAAATTCCTCCTAAAAATATTAGCCAACTCAGATCATTATAAGGAAGGTTCCAGTCCATCAGGAGATTTATTGCTCAACTAGTTGTTGAAACTCATCCTTTCAATCACTTATTACACAAGAATGTATCTTTCAAGTGGGATGACAAATGTGAACCTACCTTTAGTCAATTAAAATAGTACCTGATGACACCACCTATCTTGATACCACCGATCAAGGGAAAACCATTATTACTATACATTGCAACAATTGAGATATCTTTGGGAGCTTTATTAGCACAAGAAGATTCTACAAGAAAAGAAAGAGCCATCTATTATATCACTGGGACCTTAAATGCTTATGAGATCAACTACACCTTTATTAAGAAAGCTTGCTTAGCGGTTGTATTTGCTACACAACAATTAAGGCACTACATGCTGACTCACACCATCAAACTCATTGCCAAAATTGATCCATTAAAGTACTTACTCAAGAAAGCTACTTTAACAGGTAAGTTAGCCAAGTGGGTCATGATAACAATCCAATGAACATTGAATTCCCTGATAATGATGTCCTAACCATATCTACACAACTATGGTAGCTATACTTTGATGGATATTTTACACAACATGGATTAGGCGCAATAATCTTGTTTGTTTCGCCACAAGGATACACAATTACAAAATCCTACAGATTAATGTTCCCCTGTACTTAGAATATAGCTAAATATGAAGTATTGATCATTGAAATCAAGATAGTTGTTGAATGGAAAATCACAGAATTGCTAGTCTATGGTGACTCACAATTGGTCATCAACCAAGTCAATGATGATTATCAAACAAAGGATGACAAGTTGCTGCCTTACAAGAGGATGTTGGATGATTTCAAAAAGTACTTTGTTGAGATCAAGTTTGCATAGGTGCCAAAAATAGAAAACAAAGCTGCAGATGCCATGGCCACCATTGCTTCTCTATTATAGATAACTGAACAATGAAAATGTTATGAATTCATGGTAGAACAAGTGTCCAACCCAGCTTATGAAGATCCAGAATCCCAAGTGATATACCATATTGTTGACCCTCAAATTTCCCTCTATGGAGAAATCCATACCTACCTACAAGACAATACCCTTCCAAATAACTTATCTCAAAACCAAAAATGAAACTTCATTCAACAAGCAGCTCGCCACACCCTAATAGCTGATGTACTTTATAGATGAGGTTCGGATGGTACTCTTCTTCGGTGTCTAGAACATAATGAAGCTGAAATCGCTTTACAAGAGGTTCACGAAGGTATTTGTTGCACACATTCAAGTGGATTAACCTTAGCTAAAAAATTATTATGATTTGGGTATTACCGGCCGAATATGGAGAAAGTCATTTCAATATGTCAAAAGGTGTTCTAAATGTCAAATTCATGGAAACTTGATACATGCACTTACACAAAAGTTGCATCCTTTCACAGCTACATGGCCCTTTTGCCAATGGGGATTGGACCTTGTAGGCAAGATTCATCCCTCTTCCTCTAATGGACATAAGTTTATAATCACAACCACAAAATACTTCACCAAGTGGATTGAAGTTGTTCCTCTAATCACCATCACTAGGAAGCAAATCTCCTCGTTTATCCTGGATTATCTCATATGTCGATATGGTCTCCCTCAATCTATCATTACTGATAATGGCCAACCCTTTAAGAATCAAGATGTTCAGGAGATTTGTGAAATATTCCATATCCAACATCGGTTTTCTACACCTTACTATCCCCAAGGGAATGACCAAACAAAGGCCTCAAACAAGACTATCCTAAAGATTTTGAAGAAAACTGTCAATGAAGTTGGACGTGATTGGCATGTTCAACTAAACCTAGCATTCTAGGCTTATAGAACCAGTATCTATTCCTGACAGAGGAACACCCTATTCTTTTGTCTATGGATCAAAAGTTGTTCTACCTATTGAGGTTGAGATACCATCCCTGTGTGTGTCACATAAAGGGATGATTTTAGACGAGGATTACAAAGTATCTAGGCTACAAGAATGAGAACTATTGGATGAATGATGACAACATGTAGTTGATCACATAAAAGCTTATCAACAAAGGATATCTAGGAGCTACAATCATAGAGTAATACCTAGAGCATTTCACGTGGGTGACTTAGTTTTAAAAGAAAATCCCCGTAATCAACAAGATAGAGAGAAGAAGGAAAAATTTGAACCTAACTAGCTGGGTCCCTTTGTTATAGTATCAATCTTTGGATCAGGAGCATATCAATTATCCACACTATAAGGGGATCTGTTTGATGAACCCCTCAACAACTTGCATCTCAAAAGGTTTTACACCTAGCTCATCCGATGCATTGGTAAAGGTCCTGGAAAAATACCAAAGAAAACTCAAAAAAATAAAAAATCCAAAAGAAATAAGAAAAAGGATTGAAAAATAGTAAAGAAAAAGAATTGTCCTCTAGCGAAAACCACTTCAGTGGGGCTTTGGGAAAGTACCTTGGTGAAAACCTGGAAAACAGGCACCTTGCATAAAATAAGCACTCTCCATCTATCTTGAGCTACGTGACTTGCTCTGCAACGTTCATCCATCATGCTTCCATCTCTGCGTCCATCATGCTTCCATGTCTGCATCATAGCTTGATCCAGTGTTTGTATTATGGTATCCCTTGGCATTACTTGGCCCATTCTAAAAATTAGTTTGTCTTATTGTAACACATTGGGGGCATGTCTTACATTGGATTGGATTCTTGTACATTCTCAAAGTCGTAAAATCGAAAATCCCAAAAATATTCAAAACATATCAAAATCCAAAAAACATTCAAAAAAAATTGAAAATCCCAAAAACATTCAGAACATATCGAAAATCCAAAAACATTCAAAACATGTCAAAATCCCAAAATACGTCAAAAAGTCAAATAGTCAAAAAACATAGTCTTCATTCGAACTACGCCGTCTCTAAGCTTTGAACATAGGCAAGGGTGATCTTTGATTATCCCCCAAAAAATTTTAGGTCGGTCTTCTAGGTGTTCACTATGTTCATATTTTTGTCTTGTAAATATTGGTTGTGTCATCAGTCAAACTATGTGGTCTCTGTGTGTATAATGTAGGCAAGGCTAATCTATTGATCAGCCCTTGAGGCCCCTAGGATAGGTCTTGGTCATCATGGTCATGTCACACCCTGCACTGGGGGAAAAATCCTACACTCACTAGGGGCAAATAAACTTTGAGCTTGAACCAACATGCAAACAGTCATTTGACCAAAGTTACAAATGCAAACTTCAAATAGATGATGATCTTTCTGAATCAAGGGTTTATCACGTTAAGCACGAAAGTTCAACTTGTTATACTTTGATTTTTGATATCATATCTCTCGAGTCCTTGATGATGTATCGAACTAGAGGAGAAAGGAAGGAGTATGATTTTTCTTTTTCTGCTATCTGTGAGTTTATCATTATTACTATGCAAGTTGTCATGAGACGTGCACTACAAAGTATCACTGATGACATTGCAAATTTGCATAGGAGAAAGATTAATTCTTGTCTGTTTATGCAAGCGATGCTTAGGTAATCTTGGTTTAATTATACTTAGATGCTTGTGTTAACTTGCAATTTTATAACATCATGGAAGTAGTACTCAGGTCATCTTGGTCTAAAATATGTCATCGATGCTTGTACTCACTTTCAACATTTTAAAGGCCCAATGATGATAAAAAGCACAGAAAATTAGTTAATATAAATGACAACTTTTGAAAATGAGATATGCATAGTTAAGTTAGATTTCATTCATGTTAGCATTGCATGTGTATTTATGGGGTTTTTCACTGCTGAAACAATTTCACACTGGTGTCATCTCTCTTATTAATGGATTGAGTACACTGGACATTAACCAAAAAAAAAAAAAACACATCATTCTCATTTAGTTACACATCAGTGGCATCATCATTTGCATATAATAGAAAACATTATCATTTCATTTACATCCATGCATTCCATCATGATATTTGCATCAAAAAAATACAAAAGAAAATAATAAAGGACATACATTGCATATCATTTCTAACATCACAATCATGTCATTCACTATGCCTAAATAAGTGAGTCTCTTCAGATTTCCAAGAAAGTGGGGAAATATGTCAAAGTTATGAAGCTTAAAAGATCAATCTACTATAGTCTTCCCACAACTTTTGGAAGCTGGACATACTCACTTATTTAAGCTTAAGGCCCTAAACATTTGAAGCTGTGTATCTGCATAATCATTTGCATTACATCATTCATCATTACAAAAATCATTATTGCATCCATAGCATATCATAACATCAGAATCATCATCATACCATGGAAATCAAATGCATCTTATAATCATAATAAATCACATCATTTGCATTACACATCATAATCATCTCATCACATTGCATAACCATAATAAATCAAATCACGTTGCATTACGCATCATAATCATCTCATCACATTGCAATCATAAACACAAATACACTCATTGCCTAATCATTATCATCACATAGAAATTAAATCAAGTCACTACATTGCATATCATAATAGGGAAATCAAATGCATCATAATCGTTGTTGCATATCATATATCATCAAAAATGTCATAATGTCCATGTGTACAAGGATGTCCAAAAAATAGGATGAGATACATGAAAATCCAAAAGGGGACTATATCATGGGAAACACATGCTCAATATCACAAAAAAGGTGTATACACAATATCCAAGGAACATCACAAAATGCTATGTGGAGCTCCCACCAGATGTTGTTGCTATCATGGAACTGGTATGCCCTCTACCCGATGGACTTGAACCTAGATCTCTCCTATCTCTAGGCAATGGTTGTGTGACACCTATGCTAGCAGTCCGAGAACAAAATCTTCTAGAACGAGACTATACAAAACTCTCTTGTCACTTAGGAGGAACCAACTCATGATATTTACCTTTGTAAAACTGCAACTCCTGAGAAATGTGTCTAATCTCTCTGAAGAAATCCACTGTTCCTATAGATGGTGTCATCTGTTGTATCCTCTCAACAATGGCCTCAGCCTGCTCTGTCCGGTGTCTGAAGGCATCCCTCTCTGAAGTAAGTATAATCATTTGTTCCTGCAACTATTGTATTTTCTACCTATTTTTCCCTCTATTAGTCCTCAAAATATCAATATGTGCCCAACACTGACCTAACTCATCATGAAGGGACACAATGTGTGCTTGAGCCTGTGCTATCTCACTCTAAAATGACTGAATATCTACTTGCAAAGATGTTATCTATGCTCAATATTTTTGTGAGGGTATCCCAATCTGAATCCTAGGAAGCACTGCCTGAGCTATGGTGACGCTCCTCGTGTGCCTTGGAACTACAAAATCCAATGGATGACTGTCATCTGCCCCAACATCATCATCCACTGCACCACCATCATTCTCCCCACCATCATCACCCACTACACCACCATCACTCTCCCCACCATCACCACCCTCTGCACCACCATCGTCACCTCTGCAACCACCCTCTGCACCACCCTCATCACCTCTGCAAGCCCCCTCCTCACCATCATTACCACCCTCATCATCTCCTCCCTCTCCATCAACTGGTGGTACTGGCTCCTTTGGATGATTAAATCTAGGAAAGGGATGTGTGTGGAAGAACTATGAATAATCCTTGGTCATCCCAACATCTGCAATATATAGAACATAATCCCATAAACGAAGGGTCAAGGTATAATACTCTATACAGGTTGTCTCATATGATACACATGGGCCCCACTCTAAAACATCCTATCGTCACTGTGCATAATGGGTAACTCCTAGGGGCATCCCTTGAACCCGTCAAAATTGTCAACATACTCACAAATACAAGTAGCGCTCAAACACAACATGTGTCCTCCCAATCAGATAGCAGGATAATAACATATATGGCATTTCCAACTGATCCTCTAGCTAGTGCTCACAATCCAAATACGACTGCCGTGTGACAGTCTCTAAGTCATCTAGAACCCACCTCCAATAAGCAACCTTTCCCAGCTTATGCTGGACATGTGGACCACTATAAGTAAAGACATAAGGTCTCCTTGGTGGTCGATGTCTCTCTCCCATGGGTTGAGTGATGACTATATGCTCCCATGCCCAGGTTTGCAATAATGTGATGCCACATGACAAACTCATCACCCTATAATAGACAACCTCGTGCAAATATTGATATAAGTGGGCCAACATACATGAACCCCAAGAATACCTCATACCATCAAGTGTTATCCATGGTATCACATGACCCAAACCTACTAAAAATCCCTTTGACCTATGATCAAGACAAAGGAATCCACCAATAAATCCAGAAAGTACACACAATAAAAGATCATATTTTCCAATCATCTCTTTCCAAGGGATCCATCAGCCCATAGCATAATCATCTCGACACAATATCTACAATGCAGCTATCCCACCCCACTCTATCTTATCATACACTACTATCTCTCCCATCATTGGGATCAGTAGAATACGATAGACATCCTTGAGAGTCATGGTCATCTCTCCAGTCAGTAAATGAAATGTATTATGATCACTGTGCCATCTCTCTTCCAAAGATGTCAATAAACCTCTTTTGATTCTATATTGTGAAATGTCTAACAAGGAAGTCAACCCACAATGGGAGATAATCTCTAAGTTAGTTGATGACAATCGGCGAACCATGTTCCAAGTCTTCGGGAATCGCTCCCAAGACTAGAGTACATCTCCATCTCCCTAATCATGAACACAAATCAATCAATCAATGTCATGTTCAATCAAGATTACCAATCAATCAAGTTAATGTGTAGTAATTCAAATCAAATCAAACCAAAAAAATCAACATCTTAGTTAATCAATCCATCATTCCTTGCCTATCATGAGGAAAATCTACTATCAATCAAACTATCATTCCTCACCTATCATGAGGATGGTCTGCTATCTATCAAGCCATCATTTCTCACCTATGATGAGGATGATCTTCTATTAATCCTACCAGCGTTCCTCACTAATCATGAGGATGATCTGCTATTAATCCTACCATCATTCCTCGTCTATCATGAGGACGATATGCTATTTATCCTATTATCGTTTCTTGCTTATCATGAGGATGATACAAAACTAGTTCTATCATTTGATTCTCACCTATCATGAGATCAAATCATTACACAAAACATCAATAGAACACTACACATACCACAATATGACTGAAATCAATCAAAAATGTGACAAACCGACAAATCCTAGACTTCAAGGACATCTTACAAACATCACCTCGAAGGCTTTCCACAATCACACCTTGCAAAACAAGTCAAACGACAAGCTAAACCACCTCAAATCAATAAGAATGACAACTTTCCAAGGCAACAAGAGGTGCCATTTGGGACCCCAAAGGCACCAAAATAGAGTTTGCATCTCAAAAACATGTTTTCCAAGCTTGCAAGAGGTGACACTTGGGACACCAAAGGCGCCAAAATAATGTTGGAGGCCAAAAACTTGAATTCCAAGATTGCAAGAGTCGCCACTTGGGACCCCAAAGGCGCCAAACCTCTCAAAAGGCTCAAAAACATGCATTTTCACCCTTGCAAGAGGCGCCACTTGGGACCCCAAAGGCACCAAAACTCTCAAAAGGCTCAAAAACATGCATTTTTACCCTTGCAAGAGGCGCCACTTGGGACCCCAAAGGTGCCAAAACTCTAAAGGCTCAAAACCATCAATTTCAACCTTGAAAGAGGTGCCATTTGGGATGCAAAAGGTGCCAAAACTCTTAAAACACATGAAAAATTGAATTTCAAGCTTGCAAAAGGTTCCATTTGGGATCCCAAAGGTGCCAAAAATCTTAAGCATGCTAAAAAACACTCAAAAATGACAAAAAACATCACCTGAAAGTGCATAAATGACATCCCATAAGCTACAAAATCCATCTACGATATTCAAAATACCATTAAAAGGGAAATAAAATGACTAACAAAGAGGTTTCTCATAAAGCGTACTGTAGGTCTAGAGGTAGCAGGCTAATCGGGTTGGCAAAGACGCTCGAAATGATGCTTGTGGTAAGGGATCACCATCTTTCTCTAAGCTCTCCAATCTTCAACTTCTCCAAACTCAAAATGTGCAAATGAATCCCATTTTACCCCTTTTTACCTTTTAAGGGTAAAATGGAGGGAATTATGGTGGGATTTATTTCACATTTTTACCAAAAAAGAGGGGTAATTAATCAACACTATTCAAAGAAAGAGCTTGCAACTCAATTTCGAGAGATAAATCATCTTTGACATCAAACCTTCACTGAATAGACATTGGATCATCATTGCATCATCACAACACTTATCACATAATTCAACACTTCATTTTCACATCCTTACATTCACCGATTTATCTCTTGGGGGGGCATATATCCGTCAATACCTGAAATTCAAATGTCTGGGGCATCGAAAACTTGCATCGTCTGGGGCATCGAAATCCTGCATCATCTAGGGCATCGAAACCTCACATCGTCTGGGCATCAACATCAAAATATTCTTTGAAGTAACGTGTAAACACATAACTTCAAAGAGGGGAAAAATGTATACACCTAAAAACAATCATCACATTCAATTAATTAAATACAACCTATCTGATTAATACTTCAACTACATATAAATAAGGTCTTACTTTATTTATATTGTCCCCTTTCCTTTTAATTCTCCTAATTCACATTCTTCTAAATTAAATAAGCAAAAAAACCCTAAAACGTGTTTATTTAATTAGTCTTCCCTAATCTTGATTAAGAATTAGAGCACATTTCTACAACTTTTTAAGTGCCACCTCATAAAGTTCACATGAAAATAAATAAGCTTAATTATTAATTAAAATTATCCTCACACACTTCCACCAATAAGAAAAATCACATGGCTTTATTCCCCCACACTTCCAACAAATTTGGAGCACATGGGTCTTTGTTTCACACACTTGGAATCTCATACATTTGGCATGCTTCCAATTGGTCAAGGGATTCTCTTCACACACATGGCATGTTGCCCTTGGTCAAGGGGACAACATCCTGATTCCTTTCATCTCCACTATCTATCTTTTCTTCTTTGAATCTAAACCATTGATAGGTGCCACCTCACAAAATTCTTGAAAAACTCTATAAATACACCCCTTATCCTTTGCATTATCATCCACCTTTTAAGTAATGTTATAATGCTATTTTGAAATACAAAATGGAATAGTGTTATAATGTCATCTTCCATCCACACTTTCAATATTGTTACCATGTAGGTTTTTTGTAGGAGCTTGGAGCTTTCATGGAGTCTTATACTTAGCTTTCTTATCATGTGTTACTTTATATTCTCATCTTAGATTAATTAATTTCTTCATAGTTACATTTTATCATCTCCATTGTATCATAGTTACATTCTAGGTTAGTTTGCTTTTTTGTCATATTTGAGCATATGCATAATCATGGATAGTTCACTATAGTTGCATGTCATCTCACTCATCTCCACTTCTTCATCTATCATCAACATCATCCTTCGTTTATTGTTGCATCCATTATCCTTTCCATCATGTTGTTTCATTTAGGAGCATACCACTAATCATTCCAACACACATTTGTATACCACTAATCCTTCCACCACACATTCACACGTAGAAATCATCTTAGCTTGCATATTAAGCATCAAAGCTCATTTTCTAGGTAGTTGTTTTAGCAACCTTTGTTCCCATAGAAATCCAAGGGCCAAAAGGTTTAATAAATCCCTAAAAATAGAGAACAATGATACGTATTTGAAAGGTTTGATTGTATTACGAATAGATTATTTTTACTTGCTTCAAACTTTGAATGTAAACTGTCTCATTAAGGTTTGTGTTGACATTAGAATAACTCACTCTACACATTCGACACATGCACAAAATGGCACCCACCGTGGGGTCTTTTCCTTACATATTACTAACTTTTTTGATGATTTCATGATTTAAGGTTCAAGGTTTATGACTTGGGAACTTTTTGCATTGGTTTGGAGGAAATTCTAAGCTATTTCAAGGAATTTTTGGGCTGTTTTTAAAGTTTTGGTGCTTCTTGCCTCTATTTTGGCACCCCTTGCAAGCAATGCAGAGACCATTTTCAGTTGTTTTGAGACCATTCTAGCATGTTCTTTGAGTTTTGGCACCTCTTGCCTTTGTTTTGGTGCCTCTTGCAAGTTGTCCTGAGACTTTTTTCACCTTTTTCGGGACCATTCTGGGTCACTTTTAGAGTTTTGGCGCCTCTTGCACCAGTTTTGGCACCTCTTGTCAGAGTTTTGGCACTTCTTGCAAGTTTTTATGGGACTGTTTTCACTATTCTAGGACCATTCTAGATACTTTTAGAGTTTGGGAACCTCTTGTCAGAGTTTTGGCACCTCTTTCATCTTGTTCTAGGACCTTTTTCACTTGTTTTGAGACCATTCTGCACTATTTTTAGAGTTTTGGTGCCTCTTGTCTCTGTTTTGGAGCCTCTTGTGTCTGTTTTGGCACCTCTTGCAGTTTTTCACCAAAATTAGAAACTCACATTCTGTGTTGTGCATTTGTAGGTTTTCTCAGATTCACTGTCAAAGACTCAAAACATAAACTACTAACATATTGCTGGGGCTAGACATTATTTACTTGTTTCCTTTGTTTAAGATAGGAACGTAGCTTAAGTAAAGGGATAATGAACATCATGTTTCCTTTTGGTTAAGTTAGGAACATAGCTTAATTAAAGGAAAATGAACACCATGTCTTTTGTATGTGATGAATGGTAGGCATATGCTCTCCTCATAACTGGGTGATCTAGAAAGCTAGACCCATTCTTGTTTATGTGCAAGTGTAAGTGGAGTATATGGCATGAGTTCTCTCTTTATTCATGCGAAATAAAGATCAATCTAACTATGGGTATACTTGCTTTCGTTTGTTTATCCTAGAGGGCCTGCCTTGTGGGAAAAAGTAATCACCCAAGGGAACGATGCAACTGGTAACACGCTAAATCCAAGAGACTTCCAACTAGGATATACATGTGGATACTTGAGGAAAGTTCAAGTATCATGAGGATAATTCTAATGAGATGGATCAAAAGAGACTCTCGCTGTATGGATTATCCCCCATGAATGGAATGCCTGCATGAAAACCCTTGTTGTCGATTTGCCAAAATCCTTTATCTATTCTTTGGTGTAGCAATGGTTATTGCCAAGGCATCCACATTCTCATAGTTTTTAGTAGTGGTGATTGGTTTTTCATGGGAGTTTCATGGGAGCTGGAAGCTTGGTTGGCCTAAGAAGAGAGTGCACTGTAAGGGGGAGCCCGTGCAACCAAGGTTCTGAATTCACTTGCTAAAGATAGTGCGGTTGGGGTAAAACCCATGTGGCATCTAAAAGAATACAATCTTACAAGCCTTAGGAGTGTATATTCTGCTTGATGTGTCTTCAAAAGGAAACTCAAACAAAACACCATAAAAAATGTTACATTTTGAAAATGAAAACCTTGATTTAGAACTACATTGATTGAGGTAGACAAGTCAATAAATTAGGTCCATCCATGTTCAGAAAATCAGTCCTTCCTACCAGTGTTCCATCTTTCCTTAGGAAAAATAGAGTCAGAACATGTGGTTTACATGATGATTTCACAAAAGGTCAAGATTAGAAAACCAAAGATCAAACCTCTTAGTCCAAAACAACATCAAAAACATTTGTCTATGCTTTATGACTTTAGAGAAAGGTTAACCTTAAATTTTTACAAGAGAGTGTGCAAGACAATCTAGAGTTATACATGATGTACTATTGTCAAAATCCAATACTTTTCCAATGTTTTGAGCACCTTAATTACATCTCTTGAGTCAAAACTTCGAGTCCAAGATCGTTCCTTAGATACCTTAGAATTCTAAACGTTGTCGAAACGAACCTATACAAGTGGAAATTTTCAAATTAAGCCTAGATCTAAACATTTCAAGGTGCTTAAATCATCACTATCCATCACATCTTTGAATGCAAAACCTAGTTTCTTCTTTGGTATTCGTCATCCTTTAACCATGAAACTATGTCATGCCATCAAATTAGACTTGGTCTAATCAATATAATTTTTCATTCTATTTGACTTAGTTGTAATCCTTGGCACTATTTCAAACTTACATCAAAGGTTAGTTTAAACCCTAACAATTGCATGCCCCTTTAAACAAGATCACAAAAGAGGAGACTTAAGGACAAGGAACTTGGAACACTTAACTTTGAAATGGAAAACATAGGAAGTCCGAGTAGTGAAGCTTTTGATATCGAAAATCCCAACCTTGAACCTCAAAATAGTGAGATCCCTAGCAGCATGGCTGATGCAGAAGAAATTCCTATTCCTGGACTCAACAACACTGAAGGGGAAGAAATAAGCGATGAGGATATCCGAAAAGCATAACACGACCCAAATTTCCATAAGTTTTTGGAAAATATTTTTGAAAGAGATGGGGAAAAATACCTATTAATGTTAGCCAATCAAGGAGTCAAACTTCCCCCTGACTTTGACATCAGCATCTTAAAAGCACCTCTCCAAAAGGCTGAAAAGGAAACAAAAATTAGTACAGCACACATTTGTATACCACTAATCCTTCCACCACATATTCGCATATAGAAATCATCTTAGCTTACATATTAAGCATCAAATATTGTTTTCTAGGTGGTCATTTTAACAACCTTTGTGCCCCTAGAAATCTGAGGGCCAAGGGTTTAATAAATCCCTAGAAATAGAGAACAATGATACGTATTTGAAAGGTTTGATTGTATTATGAATAGATTAGTTTTACTTGCTTCAAACTTTGAATATAAACCGTCTCATTAAGGTTTGTGTTGACATTATAATAACTCACTCTACACATTCAACACACACATAGATGCCAAATACTAAATTGATCCACCATAAAGCTATAAAAACTTTCTTTAAAGCATAATTACAAGTTGTTAAAATCATTTAATGCATCTAAGGTGTCTTGTTACAAATTTCAAGCTCATTCAATGACTAGAATTAGAGCTTTCAAGCATCCATAAAACAAGGGAAATTGCTCTCCTGCTCCTTAGTTTGAAAATTTGTTGTAGGTGCCCACTCTATCTTTTTGTCATTAGGTTTATGGATTTTTGCATTTATTTTAAGGTTTGAAGCTCAATTTGAATGATAAGCTTGTTTAGTTCTATTGTTGCTTTGCATCAAACCCATACCCTAGTTGTGAGCCTATAACTTGCTAAGAAGTAAACCCTACTTTGTATAGACCCTATAAATATGGCACCAAAATTTAAAGAATCTTCATCAAAGGACCAACCCTTTGGTTTGAAGTGTCCATTTAGACCTCTTTTTCAAGACTTAACTGATCAATTGAAACCCTCAACATATGAAAAACCTAAGGTTTATTTGTTGTTCAAAGGCACACAAATTATGGAAGGGCTTATTAACAAACAATGCACTATTAAAGATGCCACATTACCATAAATTTGGTGGGAATTATTTAATTATTGGTTTGGTAACTGGAATTATGGCATCCCTCTTGGTAGCCCTAGCAGATTGGACATGGGGAACATGATAGTGGAAAATGTTTAAACATATGTTGACCTATTAAGGGAAATTGTAGTGAATTATGATCCAATCACAAGAATTATAAGGACATATGATGGAATTCAAATGGTTAAGGTTACCGGGGCTAAGATTACTAAGGGTTTTAATTTGATTAAGTGGAGTGAATATATGGTCAAAATTGATGAGAAGGCACTTAGGGAAGAATATGAGAAGGTGAGACATGGGTATGTGCATGATCATGATGGGCCAAAAAGTGGCAATATGATGGGTATGTGGCCAATGACCTTTTTTTTACCCAAAATTGATGAAATGAAAATAGTTTTTAAAGGAGATTCTTAGCTTTCCACCAATATAAATTATGCTTTACTTTGAATTTAATAAGTAATTATTATTCATTTTCTATTTGAATTATGACTAAAGTCCTAATTGATAGGCTGATTGAAAAACATTTATAGCTTTCAAACGGTATCACATTTTTTGAATCCAAAACATGCATCACATTCTATGCTTTGGATAATATAGGATTAAAAAAAGAAAAAATGAATTTCATGAAGTTTTGACCAAGTTAAGGTGGTTAGACATACAAGTTTTTATATTTTTTAAAAGTTGTAATAAAAAATTCATAATTAATTATTTACTTGGAAAAAAATAAAAAAAATATGCATCACATCGGGACATGAGTCCTCTACTTACATCTTAAATCTTATAAAAAAATATTTTTATTTTATTGTGGTTAGGGTGGTTAGATAGACACCTTATTTTTTCCCTGAAATTTAAGCACTACTGCATTGAAATTTTAAATTTTCACCAAATAGATTTATTTATTTTTAAACAAACCTAGTAGTTTAGAAACTACATTCAATTTGCTACAGATTCTATTCTTACATATTTTTGAAATAATATAGATAACTTATTCAAACTTTTACATCAAGTTGGTTAACTCTAATTTTTCTATTTTTTTGCCACTTAAGGGCCTATTTTTTCCATGATGATCTTGCACATACCCACATACCTTCAAAATTTTAGTGTTGTATCACTATTTGGCATCTGTTAAAGGTCAAGGAAAGATTGTTCTAGGCCCATATGATAAGGATCCATACCCCATCAACTATTTTGTGTCCTATTTTCAAAGGAAATTCTATTCTTTATCAAATCTTAGGTTATGACCCAACTACATGTTGAAAGGCGCAAGACAACTAAGAGGGGGGGTGAATCAGTTGTCACCTAACTCAATCACAAATCTCAAACACTTATCAAATTTAATACCACTTTATTTTGTTATTAAGTATGAATATGAAATAAAAATAACAGAAAGCAATATGAACACAATGAACACTAAATTTACGTGGAAAACCCAATGAGGTAAAAACCATGATGAGGATTAACTCATAATATAAAGTAATTACACAACTGATTACAAAGAGGCTCACTGCCCAAAAGGATTCATTGTTTGGATACAAGGCTCACTGCCTACAGATAGGACTCACTGTCCAAAAGGGAGGCTTATTTCCTACAGATAGGAGTCACTATCCAAAATAGAGGCTCACTACCTACAGATACAAAAAGGTAACAAAAAGATCCATCACAACAAATTACACACATCTGCAACCTTAATTAGAAGATTGAAAAAACCATTAGCTCACTACTTTCAGGAATCTAACACATTAAAGTATTGTTTCCTCAATTCACTTTCACAAAAATCTACTTCTCACACTTGTGGAATTCTTTGTTACTTCCAATTCATAACATCTTGACTTGTATTTATACTATCTTAAACCTTAGAAACTTTCTCCACGTTTAGCTACACACACTTCATTATATAAATTTAAATTAGGTCATAAAATCAACATTCCCATGGTGGAAATGAATGAGATCAGACCAAATCAACACTTAACCAAGACCCATAGCAACGTCTCGAATCAATCACATGCTTCCTTAATTGACACTTATCCTTCATATGAAGTGTAGACACCAGGTCAGCCAAACCTAATGAAAACGCAAATGAACTTTGAGGTACACATTTCCACATCAAGAAGGTAACATGTGCATCACACAACATGCTTCACCATACATTGGAACACATCTTGGATACCACTAGATCCATCTACATCAATTGCAAAAGTCTTCATATTCAGAACACTCTCCATCAGTCCATCTAGACTACACAAACACATAGGAGCTCTAGAACCTATCTTTTGAAGCACCAAACCACAAACATCTTTGTCATAACACACATACCATCATTACAGGCCTTCTACCAAATTTGCAAGCCCAAAAAAAAACCTGTAGAGTACTACAAAGTCGAAGCATTTCTCTTAGTCCATAGACAAATAACTCTACCAAACTAGTTCACACAATGGTGAACACAACTTTCACTCTCCATCAAATGAGAAGCTATAAACTAGGAGAGATCACCAACAGATACTCATAAACAACACTTTAGATCCGCACAAGCATAGGATCAACACAGAAGAAATGTAGAGCACAAAGCGGATCACATTCTGTACACACACACACCTCTAACTTCACTATTTCTCAATATCAGCACACCTACAACACCATAAAGATAGCTCCATGTACTCACAACATCTCTACAACATCTCAACTATACATGCACAACCCGCAACATCCTATACTGTGTTGAAATCAATGAAAATGTTAATGAAAACACCACCAAACTTACTCATACTTGCAACAATCTCCCCCTTTGTCATTCATGGCAACACATTATGTGAAAAACCATCAAATACAACTTCCATTCCATTCCTGCACTCTCCTTTATTTTTTTATGATTATACAACCTATACAACTTTTCCACACTCATTACTCTCTCTCTCATTCAACTTCTTTCCTTTTTTCTTTCATTGTTTTTTACATGACTCTCTCTCCCTCTTTAGCATCAATGGAAAATAACACAATTCTAATCACTCCCCATTAAGAGTGCACCCACACATCTCATACTGCAATAATGAAACTTCCTACTCCCTCTTAGGAGTAGACCCAATCGTTAATCTAGAAAAATGACGAATCCGTAGATCCACTGGACTAATGCACCTCCATGTGCACCTAGTTCAAGGAAGAAAGGCCAATGACCCCTAGCTTCTCCCTGAGATACTCAAAAGTATTTGTGAAGTACTTTTTCTGCCTTAGTCATTTTCATTTTTGGTTTGCATAAATATCTTTAGCTTCGGATGCACCTGCACTCAAATAAAATCATCAGAAAGATGCACAATGCGCCACATGGTAGTTGTGTAGCTTTCATCTTTCGTCTTCCTTCCGGGAGAAGGTTTGGGACACATGTTTACTTATCAGTCATTTTCCTAGGAGCTATCTTTATAAGCTCAGGAGTTTCTACCTTGTTGACATGTCATCTCTTCACAGCGACTTATTTGCACGACCTATAAAGTAATCTGATTGAGGAGTTTGTTAGAGTTGGTTGGCCTTTTTATTTTCTTTTCCTCAGTCTTTGGGATGGAATTTTTGAGATGATTCCTGGGAGTGATGTGATCGGTCAATTACACATTTTTCCAGGCTATTGTTTTTATGATATGATCATGTACGAGCTTCTATCTTTGCTAAAATATCTAAAGGGTATTAATACAGTAGCTAAAAATTGATGTGCAAAGATCGTTGCAACCTAACTAAAGATCTATGATCAAATCATGTGCTATCAATTGCCAACATTTGGCAACAATCACTTTTGGGTTGAGGCGGTGTGTATCTTTTCTTCTAGCTATATAGGGATGGTGGTGAGACAAAAGGGCAAGATTTTTTAAAATTCCAAGTGACATTTCCTTTGTTAGGAAAAGTTCCTTTAGTTTTCTTAAGGGTTTTTAGAATTATTTTTATAAACAAGTTGCAAAACTACTTTATTCTAGCAGATTATATCTATTAAGGATTAAGCTATCGTCAGATTGGTATCTGATCTTTGTTTCAAAGTTCATTTTATAATTAAAGCACAAATTATTGAGGAGAATTTGAGACTGTGCATGTATGGCCTTTTTCAAGCTTTCTTTCTTTATATTGTCATTCTGAATGAAACACTATTTCTTGCAAGCTATATCTAGATAGTTTAAGTAGTGAATTTCTATGCTTTATGCTTGTATAGTATAATAGTGGCTTAGGAAAGCTAGATTATGTCATTGGACTATTTTATTTTTCTGAAAGTTGTTATTTTGTTGTTATTTTGTTACTCATAAGAAATCTTTATGTTTAATCGGACCTTAATGAACACTTCCTACAGAAAGATTTGAAAGTCTACCCTGTGCTTGAAGTTAGCCTCTGTTGTTTGTTCTCTTTCCAATAATGAAGGGTTGTGGTGTTCTACGTATTTATATCAATCATAAGAATGATTTGGGTTTGAAATTTTGTAAAAGCTTTGACACATCGTATTTTATGCTTTATGTTTATATTTCCTTCTTCCCTTATCTCAAAACCCCAAAGAAGAGTAAACTTTCTATAAAAAAACCTGGAGGTATTCAATGAGATGCAATTTTTCCCCCACTCGTTGAATTTCCCATAAGACTGTCGGAGAGACGCAAGCTTTGATGATCAACAGTTCTTTTTCTAGAATGCTTGGTGGGACAAAATTTTTCCAAATGCATAATTAGAAGTCAAAAATATTTCTTGCATCAGGCTAAGGAAGGAAACTGGAAGTTTCATGCCCAGACTCCAAACAAGAGCATCCTTGAGAGGTCACTTCCAGTACTCAATTACCTACCTCAATCCCTAGAAGGAGAAGACTTATAGGTTTTGTATCACTTGTAAGGAGTAATAGAGTGAGAAGTTAGAGCCCAATATTTAGAGCTTTATCTACTCTACCTGAAGGCTTAAACTTCCAAATAAGACTGTATATCTAATTCATAGGAATATTTTCTCTATGGATCATGTACCTCCCCCTGATCCTACAAATTTCATAACATGGGATAGTGGTAGTCCACTACAACCACTCAGACCCCTAGATGTATGACCTACCATACCTACTAATGCCCTCAAGGCTATTCCAAGATTCTCTAGAGAAGATTTCAAAACCCCTTCCAAACACCTTCAAGATATAGCAGAGGTATTTAGGGTACATAACATATCAAAGGAAAACATTGTGTTGAGACTGCTAGCTACCTCTTTCAAAGGGAAGGCTCAAGATTGGTATCAATCTCTAGCCTCAGGTTCCATCATTTCTTGGGAACAACTCAGACAATGCATGTTCAAATGATTCTTAGAAAAGGATGACCATTCCTCATTGCTACAGCAACTAATTACCATCAAGAGGGCTCTGTAGGAAGCCATGAGCGACTTCAATACTAGGTTCCCCAAGACCTGGGAAAGGATCCCTGTGACTGCTCGACTCCAAACTGCAATGGCATTTATGTTCTATCTAAAGGCCTTCAACCCAGATATCGTAGTCATGATAACCTCCATGGGAGGGGATATCCTATCCAACACATACAAGGTGGTAGTACACACAAAGAATAATTTGGTTGATGCTGGAAAGCTTTTGTTTCAGCCTTTGATACTAGTGTTTGTAGAAATATCTGATGGACATTGGGAAGAAACCACTCCAAGCACTCTTGCAACACAATTAAAGCTAGTCACACCATAGTCTACGAATGAGTATCTTACCACTCAAGCAAGCACATTGGTTCTTTCCTCGATGATGGTGGATATTGTTGATATGAAGGATCTCATGTGAACTTTTGCTAATGAATTAGTCATTATCAAATGACAACAAGTGACGCCTCTTAAAATGACCAATCAAGACTATGGTGGAGGAAATCCACCTTATCAAAAAAATTCATATCAAGGATCCTATAGAGGAGTAGGTCAATAGACGTTGTTAGCAAATTGAATAGTTCCATTATAGACAGTCAAGGATAGCCTAAATAAAGAGCTATTCTTAGGCTGAAACAATTTGGTAGAAGACGAAAATGCCTGGTGCTTCCCATGCAATGATAGCCATATGCCCTGAAATTTCCCAAGGGGAAATATATAGTAGAAGGTGGTAGAGCAAAGAAGTAAAGGCATGGTCCCAAATGCAGATGAGTATGAATCATTTGAAATGGAGAATGCTCATTTTAGAGCACAAATGCAAGGGATGTCCTTGGAGCAAGAATTAAACATTACACCCGACCAAGCTCTTTTCTCATGGTTGGAAGAGGATGAGGTTGTGTTCACAAATGAAGCTCCAATGACTAGAGTTCCACAAGTAAAGTAAGATTATAATACAAGATAAAAAAGAAGGCCTATGGGAGAGTATGTACAACAAGCTCTGCCACATCTACAACCGTGTCAACTATTCCCCTCAGAGAAGCACGCTTCGTCACCCATTGTTTGACCTTTTTTGTAGCCACATAACATATCATTAGCGGAGAAAGAGACAAAGAAAACACCAAGCCCAGTCACAATTGAACATTTTCTTCTGAAAACAAAAGAAATACTGCCATTTAAGCCCAAGGCCCAAATGATTGGGACACTTAACATGGTGGAGCAACTGAATAAGGTGCCTACCAATGTATCATTATGGGACATCATATCAATTCCTGAGAAAAAAATGTTTCTTCAAGAAGCATTAAAGGTGGAAGAACAAAGCTTGCAAGTGAATGTCACTCAACCATGCAATCAAAGCAGAAATGATAGACCTGTGCTTCCCCCTCAAGCTCTGAAAGCAACAACTTATGCAAATGATATAGGAAACACAAAAGAGAAAGAGGCAAGTGAAACAAAGCCCACACCTTTCTTTTTAACACTTATAGTAGGAGACAAATTGTTGCATAATAATATGATTGATTCGGGGGATAGCACAACCATTATGCCAAAACAAGTGGCAGATGCTTTAAAGCTTAGGTATGAGCCCCTTGAAAAAGGAATTATGCAACTCGATAGGAAGAAGGTTCTGACTGTTGGTCAAATAAAGGATCTTTCCTTGACCCTTTTCTCCTTCCCAAGCCAAACACTCATGCAAGAGGTGGTAGTAATAGATATTCCACTAGTCTTCAAAATGTGTCTATCAAGATATTTCATCACCAAACTGGTGGGTATCTTGCACTTGACTAGTCCCGCCTGATATTGAGAACCAAACATGGGGTGAAGCTGAAGATTCTATTCGAATCCATGCATCCTGAACACATTATGGATGATGAAAATCTATGCTTCAGAGCTACCCATACCTCTACCTTTTAGCATGAGAGATATTGTGTAGAAATTTCCAAAGAGGAAGAAGATACAAGCAAGTGGATTTCGGAAAAAGAAGTGCTACTCAACCAATTCACCAATTTCGATCCATTTGTAAACTTTCGTTCTACAGGGCTAAGCACCTATGTAATTTTTTATGGAGATCAAGTTTCTTTGAAACTAATGAATAATCAGGAGAAGTTCGATGACCTATTTGATGATCATGTGTGGACCTTATATTTTGATGGTGTTGAATGCAAGTTTGGTGCTAGAGTGGGTTCCCGATTAATGTCTCTGATAGGATTAGAAAACCCCAAAACCTATCATTTTTAGTTTCCATGCTCCAACGATGATACTGAATATGAAGCTTTGGTTCGTAGGTTGATTCTAGCAGAGAAAATGGGTGCAAGTAAGATACAAGCTTTCAAAAATTTAGAATCAATTTAAAGCTAGATCTATGGGCCAACGACTGAAAAAAATACACAGCTAAGATCTTACATACATGATAAGGCATGGGATCTCATCGAGAGTTTTGAAGATTTCAATATACAAGGGAATCCCCAACAACAAAATAGAATTTTTGATCAGACATTTCCTATCAGACCACAATGGGAATCAGTTTCTGACTCGATAAAGCAGGACACGGTGCAGATCACTGTCCAACCCTTAAGTTTTGACAAAAGTTAGAATTTGCAAATTTTGGGTGATGATATTCAAATTGTTTCCTTCACATAAAAGTCAAGAACCACTCCTGACTATCCATCATTAGGGATGAACCTCCTCAAAGATAAAAGAAATGGAAAGCAAAGATTCTCCACAGTTTTAAAGGATTATGAAGAGCTTGACATCGGAAGTAACAAAAGACTGACAGTCGATAGGAAAACCTCTTGCAAGGATAGATGAAATATAAAGGATCTATGCTATGGATATGATCTTAGAGGTTACGACCCATGTATAGTTCAACATACAACTTCCCTAGATGAAGGACCCAAGTCCATTAGGCAAAGACAAAGGATAGTCCACCCAAAGGTTGAAGCTCTGGTAGCACAAGAGCTCATCAAATGGGGTGAATCAAAGGTCATGTGCCCTATCCAATTTTTTTCCTAGGTATTAAATATGGTCCCAGTTTGGAAAAGGAATAGAGATATCCAAACTTGTGTTGAGTTTCAAGACTCAAGAAGGATTTTGCTAAAAGACCATTACCCCTCACCACTGATGAAGCCGTTCTCATAGCTAACTAGATTAGAGAGTTTCTCCTTGATAGATGTTTCCCCAAGGAATAATCAAGTCTACATAAAGGAATCTGACCAACATGAGACAACATTTACCACCAAGTAGGAAATGTTTTCATATTAAAAAAAAACACCATTCAAACTCTTTGATGCTGGTGTAGCTTTTCAAAGGGAAATGGGAATTACTTTAGAAGGATGGGTCAACCAGAATATTTTCATATATCTAGGCAATTTAGTAGTTAAAGATGGTCATTTTGATTATCTAAAAGGTTTTCTTTTGAAAAACCAATGATTTGGGATTCTTCTTAATCTAGAAAAATATTTCCTTGGAGCATCCCAAAGAAAGCTTCTCAGCTTTACAATACCATAGGAGGGAATAGTAATCGATCCTAAACATACTCCATGCAAACTTCCTTATCTGTAGCCTTCTCTCTTATGAAGTGATACTTAATGGATATGTTCTTTTTTCTAGAGTTCATCATAGGATTCTTTGAAATATTTATGGTACTTGAATTATCACAAAGAATTGAGATGGGTTCTTTGCACTCTATCTTGATGTCCTTAAGTGTTTGCTTCATCTAGAGGACTTGAGTACAACATGCTTTTGTTGTTACATATTCTCCTTCTGCAATGAATAGAGTGATTGATTCTTGATTTTTTCTCATCTAAGAGACCTACTTGTTTCCCAAGAAGAATGCTCCACCACTAGTGCTTTTTTTGTCATCTACACTTCCTTCCCAATCAACATCTGTATATGTTGTTAAGGAAAAATCCTTGCTCTTAGGGTACCATAGCCAATTGTCAATAGTACTTTTGATGTATCTGAATATTCTTTTTACTACATTAACATTAGACTCTTTTGATGCAATATGAAACCTTTCCACTAAACATACAACTTGTATAATATTTGGCCTTGATGTAGTTACATACAACAAGTTTTTGATCATTGGCCTATCCATTGTCTGATCTACCTCAGGTGATTCATCTGGTTTACTTAACTTGCAGCTAGTTATCATGGGGGTACCAACTGTTCTACTATCTTCCATGCCAAATTTCTTGAGCATCTCCTAAGAATACTTGGTTTGAGATCTAAATATCCCCTTGTTAGTTTGTACAATTTGCAAACCAAGGAAAAATGAGAACTCCCCCAACATTGACATATCAAATTCATCTTGCATATGTGTAGAAAATACTTTACACATTTTATCATTGCTACCTCCAAAAATGATGTCATCAACATAAACAACAACAATAATCATGTGCTCACATTCAGATTTGAATTATAAGTTACTATCTGCACATCCTTTTTTGAATCCTTCTTATTGTAGCTACTAGTCTAGTCTGGAATACCACGCTCTTGGTGCTTTGTTTAGACCATATAACACCTTTCTCAATCTACAAACATAATCCTCTTCTTCTCATAGTTGAAAACCTTCTAGTTGTTTAATGTAGACTTCCTCTTCTAGTTTTCCATTCAAGAACGCAGATTAGACATCCATCTGATATACCTTGAATCCATGATATACTAAAAATGTAAGAAACATTTCGATTGTTTCTAATTTTTCTACAGGTGCAAATATCTCTTCAAAATTAGTGCCTTCAACTTGTTCATACCCCTTGCATGCTAATGTTTCCTTGTTTCTTACTATAGCTCCATCTTCATTGAACTTGTTTCTAAACACCCATTTTGTGCCAATAAAATTTTTTCTTGGGGTTTTAGAAACCAATTCCCATATTTTATTCTTCTCAATCTAATTTAACTTTAACTCCATGGCCTTTATCCAACGCTCATCCAAGTTACTAGCTTTAGAAAATATTTTTGGCTCAATTTGCAATAGGAGAGAAAAAATTACTTGTTCTTTATTCTTTGCAAGTTTTCTCTTGGTCAAAACTCCTTCATTTTATCACCAATCATTTGATCCACTGGATGACCCTTTTGCACATACTTTTCAAGTTCTTTTTCAATCTATGGTTTGCATGCTTCTTCCTCATTTTTTTCATTAATGACAACATCTTTTTCATCTTTTGATTCAATCTCAAGGTTGGTTCTATTGGACTTCATTTGATTTATATGGACTCATCAATTTTGAGATTGATGGTTTCAACAATCTTGTGCAACCTTTTGTTGTACCATTTATAAGACTTTCTTTGGGTGGAATATCATAAGAATATACCTTCATCACACCTCAAATTAAAGCTTCCCAAATTTCCATCTTCTCTCTTTATATAGCACTTACTACTAAACATTTTGAAATACTTGATAGATGCAGGTCTGCCATACCATAGCTCATATGGAGTCTTGGAACTATTTTCTCTTAAAAGAGCTCTATTTTGAATGTATACTATAGTGTGAACTAATTCATTCCAAAAAGTATTGGATGATTTGGCCTCACTCAACATTGCTCTACCCATTTCTTTAACTATTCTTTTTCTTCTCTCTATAACTCCATTTTGTTATGGAGTTCTTAGTGTTGAATATTACCTCTTAATTCCATGGTGTTCACAATACCTATTAAATTCACTTGATGTGAATTCTCCTCCTCTTTTTGATCTTAAGCACTTGATTCTCCTATTGGTTTCCTTCTCAACAAGCTTCTTGAATATCTTAAATTTCTCAAATGCCTCAGCATTCTCCATTGGAAAGTTTACCCATGCCATTTTGGTATAATCATCAATTAGTAGCATGAAATTGTTGGATCTCAGTTGTGATCATATGGTTTGTCGTTGATGACAAAATCCTTTTTAGTTGATTCTACTTGTTGACAGTTTCAGATGGGTTTCTCATGCTTTATCTTGGTACAGATTTGTCTGTATGGTTTACTTATCTTGGCATTCAGTGGACAGTCTACATTTAGAATTTTAATATCTTATGGTACTGATCAGTTTGAGCTTCGTACAGTCTCTGGTGATAGAAAAAGAACATATCAGTGTGAGAATGGCAGGGTCTTCCCAATCCATTTATGAAATGTCTGTGTTGCCTATCGACAAGACATTTCTGATGTCATAATGATTTGATTTTACATTACACATGGAGTTTCATTAGGAAGCTTTCGGTAGGACTTCTCTTTTGTCTTGGCAATAGTGGAAAGGTCTATCGACATGAGTTGTGTTCACTGCTGAGAGGTCTTACTGAATGAGTCAAGTCTCACCGACTAATTCATAAGGTGGTTCATCAGCATAAGAAATCCCTATCGGCATGTTGTTTCATCGAGCGCTTTGTGTCTTGGTGAATAGCACATTAAAGATTCACTTCGGCCAGACATGTTACTTTCGGTATGAAGTCACAACAAAATTGGTATGTCACATCGACCACCATTGAAAAATTATATATCGGCATGAGTTTAAGGCTTCGGTGAAGGGTCACAGTGAAATTGTTATGTCTCATCGACCATATGCATGTGGATGTCTATTGGCAAGACATTCACGTGGTTTCGGCGATCGTGGATGAAATTTTCGGCAGGAGTTTTGTTATCAGGGTAATGTCTCCCTGACTAATGCATATGGAGGTTCATCGACAGAGCTGGGCGATATCAGAATACGTCTCGGCGAAGTGGTTTTGTCTTGCCGACATCACATCTGGGGTTTTGCTTCGGCCAAACACAATGTATTCGGTATATAGTCTCACCGACCATGCAACGAAAGGTCTTGTCGGTAAAGGTTGTGGCTTTGTTGAAATTTCATAATGATTTCATGGTGTCTTACCTACTTGTGCATAAAGACTTTCGGTATGACTCAAGCATTCTACGAGATGTCTCCCTGATGACGGTATGCTATAGCGACACTCATAAGAATGAAGGTTACTTTTGGGTGAGAGAATTGTTGTGTCTTGTCGACCACTGATAATGAAATACATTTTGGTAAGACTCATGAGTTTCAATGTAGAGTCTCAACAAACCCGTCAAGTCTTGGTGACAAAGTATGAATGACTTTCGGCAAAAGGTTGGTATTGTCGCAGTGAATCTCAGTGAATAAAGCATTTTGGTATGACTCATGTGCTCGAAGAAAGGTCTTGGCAAGCTTGAATTCTTATACTGACCGACAACATAAAAGTAATCATCTCCGCAAGAGTTAGGGTTTTCAGCATGAGGTCTCAGCGAGTGACCTCCGTTCTCACTGATGGAACACAAAAAGTTTTTGTTGGCATAAGTTCTGACTTGTCTTAGCGACACATAAGATGATAAGTGACTTTTGGTATAACGAAGTTATCTATATGAGGTCTCCCCGAAAGCGATATGTCATGGCGACAAGTTTGACCACGTGGGCTTTTGGTAAGACACTGGATGTTCTACAAGATGTCACCCCGACTATGCATTGTCTTGGTGATGGTGGATGAAGGATACATCTCGGCGAGAGTGTGTTTTTGTCACAGTGACTCATAATGGATAAAGCCTTTCAGTGAAACATAATGAAATCTACATAACTTCTCCCCAACAGCAGAATGTCATAGTGACAAATAGAGGGATGACTGACGGCGATAAAGTTGCCTTTGGCATAGGTATTGAATTGTCATGGTGACAAGTTTGATTATAGTTTCTCTTGGAAAAACAAAGACTTGTCTACAAGATGTCTCTCTGATATCAAAAGGCTATAGCGATAGTGAATAAGATGAAAGGGCTTTTAGTGAAACTTGATGTGGTCTACGAAAGGTCTTCCCGACTTCACTAGGTCACGGCGAAAGAAAATAAGGAAAAAGAAACACAGTTCACATAAGGTCATAGCGAATCACAAAGAACACATGGCGAATGTTGTCTCAGTGAATGATTAACGAAGACTCATACACTGTGGCCAGCATGGATTTTTCTAAGTATAGTTGCATGCAGACATCTTTGGTTGGCATCGAATCTCTGGCAAGATATTCTCTGAGTTTTTAGAGGTTATGATTTTCTGTTAGTGGGCAGTCATGGCTTTGATGAAAATATTTTAGTTACAATTTGGAATCTCTTGACTTAGCGTAGAAATTAAAGCTCTCTGGATATGCATTACTCTAATTTTTACCATCATCTACAGATCATCATTATTTAGCTTCATATTCTAAAAATAGCAAGAGAGTTTCAAAATCTTGTGAAAAATGCTTTTTGAAGATTTTTTGATAACAAACATACTTGAAATGTATATAAAAACAAATGTTGAAAATAGTGAAGGTACTGCTGGTTATAATTATGAGAGTATCATTCCTTGTCTGTATGGGAATGTATGAATAAACTATAGATGAGAAAACAAAGAGATATGTGCTTAACTGAAAATAGAGAAATCCTCTGATATTTTTATTGTTATGAAAATAACAATGAGGGGTTGGTGCTCCTTGAGATAGATATCTCTAAATGAGGGGTTGGTGCTCCTTGAAATTGATGTTTCTAAATGAGGAGTTGGTGCTCAAAAATTAGCCTTGCTGCCACAATAATGGGTTACACTTTTTGGGACATCCTGATTTTTTCCTGAAATCACATATTTTTCAAAAATACAATGATTTATGACTTTAAAGGTTCCATTTAAATTATTTTAATTAAAGAGGGATTGATCAAACCCCCTTAGATTAAACCCCCTTGGATAGAACCTTGTTAGATTTAAACCATACCTATAATCAAGTCTCCTCTACACCTATCAAAATGCTGATAAAAAAACACTTTTGATTTAGCTTTTGAGTGATCAAATGAATTCATTTCAAATTTATGCTTTGTAAGCCTGTAGCCTTTATTATAAGCTTCGCAAAAAGTATAATTTTAAATATGTTTAATTTGATTATTATATTTATTTCTTATTTCTTGTGAATGTAGGATTTTCAATGAACATCAAGTTCTTTATTTCACACATACGAAAAAAATAGAAAAATAGAGAAAAAAAATTCTAAAAAATACATGTGCCCTTGGTATTGATGTCCTTATTCCAAAAAAAAAAGAATAAGTTAATTCAAATGAATACAAAAAAAGTTATGCGTGTCGAAGTACACCTGTGTCCAAATTATAATTACGCTGACTTGGAAAATTAATTAAAACAAATATATGTAACAAAAAATTATGAAAAAATATCCATCCCCTAGATATTGGTGTGAAAAAATTGCATTTTAAAAATCAGAATTGTATCCTATCTATAAAAAAAGTTATGTGCGCCGAAGTGAACATCACTTTTTAAAAATGCTGATTAGTAGAAAAAATAAGTTATTGAAAATTACATAAAATGATTCACAATTTATTTTTTATTTTTATTTTTAAAATATAATTAGAATCTACACAAAATATCTAAAAAATAACTAGGTTGATTCATCTTCAAAACCTTAATGGTTTAGCTACTATAGGTGTAAGAAAGTGAATGTCTGATGAAAAATCCTAATTTTAATGTCAAGTTTGGCCAAAAATTGTAACCCATTATTGTGGAATCACATTTGAGGCATTGTTAAAAGTGGTTTTTGAAGATTAAGCCAGTAAGGCAGTTTAGGAGTGGTTTTTCTACCCTAGGAGGGTTTTCCACTTGGCAAATCTTTTGTCTCTTTGTTCTTATGTGTGCTCACTACTTTTCTTTGTTGTTGTTGTTTCAGTTCACTATTGGGATTATTAATTTTCTCAATTTTGTTTATGAATGATTACATTCAACTCATGAATGCATTAATCAGAGTAATATTGAGATCAAATCTGAGCTATGTTTTTGAATATGTGAAAATGAGTCAAATCTGTTAAGACACTGATTCACCCCCCTCTCAGTGTCATTTAACTCCAACAGCAATACCTCTCACCTTGCAGCCCTTTTGTCCTCATTGGACCAAATAGATCAATATGAACTATTTAAAAGGGTTTTGTGGTTGAAAAATCCTTTGTTGGAAACTTGACCCTTGTCTGCTTTCCTTGTTGGCATCCTTTGCAAGTAGTGTTAGCAAGCCTAGTTATCTTTGGAAGATTTCTTACTAGCCCTCTTGAGCTTATTTTTACTAGATTATCAAAATTAATATGCCCCAATATTCTATGCCACATCCAACTCTCATCTACATGACTTATTAGTGTCCAATTGTTGCTTTTTAGTTCATAAAGGTTGTATAGGTTGTTATTAGTCCTAACTCCTTGAGAAATTATCTTGCCATTCTTCCTTATCTTGTAGCCTTCAGAGTTAAATTTAACTTTATAACCATTGCCACACATTTGGTTGACACTTAGAAGGTTCTGTTTCAATCTGTCAACATAAAGGACATCTTTTGTCTTATTATTTTCATCTAGGCTCAAGATTCCTTTGCCACAAATTTTTAAATCAATATTATCACCTATGCTTACTCATCCTTCCTTACACAATCTTAAGCTCAATAAATTTTATTTTGTCTCAAGTTATGTACTTGGAGCAACCACTTTCAATTGCCAAAATATTTTGTTTCTTTACATGTAGTGCAGTTTGGACAATCATAGATCTGGTGGAACTCTATTCTTTTTCTTGCCACACTTTCTTAGGTTTCTATTCAATCTTCTCACCCTCTTCCTTAGGAAACTTGGATTCCTTTTCCATTTTAGGGTTTTGGGTATGTGCAGGATCATGGTATGCCAA